>MU223719.1:384499-417705 GCA_018584345.1 Thuja plicata | reverse complement strand
GGCCTTGTTAGAGGACTTAGAACATTCCAATCTAAATGTCACCTTGCTCAAAGGATTTATACAATGACTATTAGGTCAACCTGGTTAAAGGATTTCAACTGATACAATGGTTAGAAAGTAATCAGCAAGTTTTGATCTGATTCATACAACTTACTTTGCAATCCAAATCTAATTCAGCTCTAATGCTAATTTACTGAGTGGTCTCCATTCTCATCTCAAACTCCAGATCTTTTTGGGAACTTGTCAAGCAATCTCTCTCTGCTTCTCTGCTCGGCCTTCTTTGCTTAGATCTTGCCAATCAGTCAATTAACCATGCAATCCTTCTTGCATACTCTACATACATAGCTATCTTCTCACTATTTATGAATAACCCCTTGAGGTTATCATATACCTCTCCATCTATGTCAGATACATCTTTTGTCGCTTAATCAAGATCGTAGATCTTAGGTTAGGTTAGATCCAACGGATCTTTCCATCATTATATTTAATTTATTTCTCCAATACAATCACCAATTAAATATTTGATCCATGCATTAATTATGGTTACCCATGCATTTACATAGTGTAGATCAAACATGCTTATCCTTAATTAACTTTACATATCCCAATAAAATCAACTATGTCGGCTAGAGATCTTAAATCTCATCAATCATCAAAATATTGTTGCTCGACCGACACAAAACTTGCTTGGCAATTTACTGATGCTCGGCACATACAAGAAAATACGCTCAGCACACACTGGTGCTCGGCTGACACAAAACTTGCTCGGCATAAACTATTCTCAGTAAACTATCAGTGAAAGATAAACAACATATCGCTTTGACAATTTGCCAACTGATAAAGTACCCTTTGTAATTCCTCATAACTCAACCATTCCTCTTGGTATTCTTGTTAAATCTCCTCTATCAATCAATAGATATGGTACTCAAACATATAGCAATAGTCTCACCGGTTAAGGTTTGACATCAATGACAAAACAATAATTGTTTCCATTGTAGCTTTGCAAACAATATTTTCAACAAGTATACTTTTGTGACTCAGTCTGGCTTGGCCCAGTAGTAGGTAGATCATGTTGCTCGGTTCCTACTAAACTTTATGTAGACCTGTGGTCTTTTCTTTTCTTAGAGATAAGATAGTCTGAGTAGGTGATTGGGGTAGAGATGCCATTACTTCTACTGCTATCTATTCTGCATCAGTTTCCTCGATTGTTTGAACCTTAGGTAGTTCATCCTTGACCTGTACATGAGGGCCACTACCTTATTCCTATGTTTTATCATCTACCTTCTCTTCTTTGATGTTAAAAATGGATTTCCACAACTTAGTGGAGGTTTGTACAACATCTTCTATTTTCTTACCTAACACTTGAAAATTCCTAAACCTTGGAGTATGTCTACTCTCATACTTAGTCATAGCATCTTTTACCTCTTTCTTAGTTAAGTTAGGCATGACTTGCTTCAAGGTTTTTTTCCTGATGTCCTTTTCAATCTTGAGTACATTGGTCCAAGGAATGGATATTTCCTTAAGAATGTCTTCAGGCACTTGGCTCTTTGGTTTAGATGGATCATACTTCCATCTTTTCATCTTCTCTACCAAGGCATCCTCAATCATTTTCTATTCATCTTTGGTTCTAGAAGCATACTTTATTTATCTTAAACATGACATACCACTGCCTTCCTTAAGTTGTTCAACTTTCTTCTCAAAGGTGGGTGGAGGCTTCTTGAAAGAAACTGTATCTTCCTCATTATCACTTTCCTTTTGTAGCTTTGGTTTTCTTCTTGATTGCCTTGATTTTCTTGTAGTTAAAACAAGGGTAGAGGCCTTTGGTGTTTTCTTGGGGGCCAGCCTCTTCTTCTTAGGAGGCTCTTCTTCTACCTCTTCCTCTTCTTTCACTGATTCTTCTTCTTCTTTGTTTATGTCATCCCCTTTGCCTTCAGTGATCATAGGAGACTCTGATGACTTGCCATATTTATTTCCAAACTTCTCAATTCTATTCATTCCTCTCTTCAAGATTTTTGGAATCTCAATATCTAAGGATATCCTTCCCTTGGCTTCTTCATAGGTTCCAAAATAAGGTGCTTGTGCTCTAGCTTTAGGTTTTAGTCCATGCACAGTGCCCCATAAGCTTGATTCAGCTTAATTGTGCCTAGCTCTTGAATGGTAAATTGATAAAAACTTTGAATGTCATGGATTAACAGTACCTTTGGAGGAATTTGGGAATGGGATCCCATTAGGTCTATCTCTTCTACAATTTCTGGGTGAAGCTTAAACTTTGGCACTTCACAGACTACATTCCTCACCAACATCTTGGATCCCTTCTTGACCTTACTGTTGGATGAAGATTCCATAATTCTCGAAAGATTGATGAAACTTCACAACTGAAACTTTTAAACATAAATTATATCTAAATTTCTAAAGGCTTTGAATCCCTCTGCAAACTGTGAAAACTTGGTAAACAATAATCCTTCAAATTCACCTTTTATGAGAGATTTTACCGTTGATTTTTCATTAAATGCTTTGTACACAGTAGCTAGCATAGCTCAGAATGATAGGTAGAAGCTCAGGGAAAACTAACTTCACATCTTTGAAAACATACAACCTGACTTAACTTGGTTAAGCCTGAGTAACTCGGTTAGAATTGAGTTTCTGACTCAGTTAGAACCATAATGTGTCGTAGTGCATAAATATGTGGATTTGGAATTGCTAGCATATTTGGAACTGATGTATGATTTCTTGTATGCACAGTTCAAGTTATCTCCTTACATCTTTATTCAGAAATTATGGTTCCACCCAACTCAACATTTTGGGTGCCATGTGTTCCTTCACTGTTTTAGTCTAAATTAGTAGGAGACTTTCTTACCCATTGCTGACTCATCTAAGTTTTGATTTCAAAAATTTTTTCTTTGCCATTCTCAAAACCAGTATCCACTTTTTCTCTGTTCATGCAATTCTTTCTTAGATGACCAAGTTGTTTACACACATAACATCTCTTGGTAGGATTCCTTTTTCTAAGGTGTTTCTTTACACAATTTGCACCAATGTGCCCATACTCTCCACAACGATAATATTTGTTCCATGTGTTGTAATCCCAACCAAAAATTGGTTTAGCTAATTATTTAGCAGGGTTCCACTTCTTAGTTCTGCACTCTAAAGATCTCTGACCTTGTTTATTACAATTGAAACATTTTCCTTCAAACTTAGGTTTCTCAGTGCATTCACTTGCCCTATGTCCATGTTTGTTGAAACTGTAGCATTTACCACTAAAATTTGACTTCCTATTGCTCCAACATCTATTTTATGTATGCCCTAACTTACCACAATGATTACATCCGGGTTTCTTGTTCTTTTGAGCTCCTTACTGTGAGGATTCACCTTGTTCAGTATAACCTAATCCAGTCTATCCATAATCTCTGAATTGAGTTTTCTATGTCAACTAATTCATGCTTTCTTGCAAATTCATCATCATTTCATTGGTTTTTCTTTCAGTGTTGAGATCATTCTGCTGTCTTTCATTTTTAGTCCTCAGATTGATAACTTCTTGATTTGTACTATTGAGTTGATTTATTAAATCTGCTTGCTGAAGTGACAAATGATGGATTTCACTTTCTTTTTCTTCTAATCTTGTACTTATAAATCTCTTATCTTTCTGTGCCATATCTCTTTCATGTTCTGCTTGGCTCTTTTGTTCCATGACTTCACATAAGCTAACTGAATGAATTTCATGTTCTCTCTTCAACTTTTTGACTTCTTCATGTAAAGTGAGATTCTTTACAAGTAGGTCTTCAATGGCTACATCAACTTCTTCAAAACTTTTGTCTTTGCAAAAATCTTCAATTCTTTCTTCTATGTAACTTTTTTCATTCATTTGCACAACTAATTCTTTTCTTCTTTTCAGGGAATGAGAGAGATGCTCCTTGAGTTTTCTGATTTGATCCATGGCCACTTGTAGATCTATCTTTTCATTTTCAATGGCTTTCTCCAGTTTGTATATTTCCATTGCCTCTGATCTTTGCTTAAGCTATTAAAATTATGATAAGAGAACCTTTGCTCTGATACCAATTGTTGGAAATATATTATATGCAAGGTGACTAAGAGGGGGGGGTGAATCAAGAACCAATAAAAGATAGATCTACAAGTGGCTATAGGTGAATTATGATATTTGTGAAGGACTGTTAGGTCCACCATGTTAAAGGATTTTGTTGATACACCTATTAGGATGAATAAGAGAATGATCTTCTATGCAACTCTGATTTATTGAATTAGATCCTTTGATGTAACACTGATCACGTGAATGTGATAGATAAGTCTGTGTTGTTCCTTTATACTGTTGTAGCCTTCTAATCAATTTGTCTCTTCATATTCACACCTGATATTATTCCATACTCTACTTCCATACATTTTGATAAACAAGTGTCTTCACATATATACCTATCCAAATCAATTACATATGTAAGTCGGCTTCAAGCATATAAAATAGTTTCAAACAATACTCACTAAGTCGGCTCAATGCTAATACTTGGGTCTAGTAATCCACTCAGGTGATATACTGACACTCAGGTGACACAGTGAACTTGGCAACTGTGGTACTCAGGTGACACTAAATTCTTGGGCCATATTGATCACTCGGATATGGTAAACAACTTGGGTAACATTGTTGACTCGTTCAAAACTGCTTGTGTGATACTGCACCTTGGTAGATACTTTCAACTTGGTTAACATACTAACTGTCTAGCTTGAGTGACACTTCTAGTTTGCTTGGTCAACACTACTCAACCATATAAATGACTAAGTGTTTTGTCACTAATTGATAATATGTCTTGCCATAAGGTCTACATTAATTCCTTTTTTGAGTTGTTATTCAATAACATGATATCCTTTATTACATAGAATTGTTTGTTTATGTAAGGACCTTCTCTTTTTCAAGATATTTACATCCCAAATGTACAACTTTTCTTTGATTGAAAGCACATGTCTATTATAAATTAACTTTCACTTAGGGTGTATATGTTTTGTCCTTTTTGAATCATTCCTTACCTAGAAATTGGGAAGGTGTGTACTTGATTATCCTCCTCATTTTCTCTTCCTTTACAAAAGATCCAATATCCCTTTGTTGAGTTTTTTATTTTTTAACATGATATATGTTCTTGCATAGAATTTTTTTTGACATAAGTATGTTATCTTTATTAGGAGATATACATATCGAGTTCACAAGCCTTTATTTTCTTGAAAGTGCATGTCTATTATAAAATATATATCACTTACGATATATAACAGGTTATATTTTCCCTTTCCTTCACCCTTGGGGAGAAAGGTTTCACTTCCTAATCTCTTATTCCTTTATAAGGATTCACTTTCTCTCAATTATGTGGTATTTGTTTGTCACATGATGATATCCTTTATAACATAGATATTGTTTGTTTACGTAAGGATCTTATCTTTTTTGAGAGATTTACATCTTGATTTACAACCTTATCCTTTCTTGGAAAGTGCTTGTCTATCTTAACAAAAACACCCTTACTTGGGGACTTAAAGTGTGTTATCCTTCATCAAGAAACTCTTTTTTATCTAGAAATAGGGGCTAAAAGGGTGCATTCTTGTTCTCCTTCCCCTCTTTGTCTTGAAGATGTTGTCTTTTTTTAAGATCTCCTCTTGAAGGTAGATGTCTTGTAACAAATACTTCTTCCTTTCAAGGGTCTCTTCCCACTTTTAGATATCCTTTCACGATTATATAATCCTTGGATAACAAGATTTTTCACTCTTTTCTAAGGTTATGGGATATATTGTTGTTTTATGGATATGTCCTTGTTGTTGAAAGTAGGTATCCTTGATCTCTTTTCCTTGTGATATCACCATATATCTATGTCACCATCATAAGGAGGGGGAAATACATATGACCTCCTTGTATATTATGCATCCTTATTGATCCCTAAGGAGACTACGCTTTCCTTAGGATTGATCATGTTTTTATCCTTTGACTGATTTCTTTTATGGATCCACATGGAGACTATACTTTCCATACTTGATTGATCCCATAAGCTGCCCCATGCACAAAATTTCATGAGCAAACTTGTGTTCAAAAATTTCATATGCCACCCTATGCGTAAAATTTTAAAGCTGGCCTATGCACAAAATTTTATAAGTTGTCTTGTGAGCAAATTTTTCAAGGTAGAATTGAGTAGCATAACACAAATTTCTAGACCATCAATTTTCCTTATCTCTCCCTCTTTGGGATGAGTGGAAGTAGAATAACATATCTTTTCATCATTTTCTTCTCTTGGTTCTCCGCTCCCATAGATCATATATCTTAACACAACTTGCTAGATTATTTGGTTTATTATCTCTCTCTCTCTCTCTCTCTCTCTCTCTCATACTTTTTCTAGTGGGTTAGATCATGGAGTGTTGTTTCATCCTGAGTGTATGCTCTTTCCCTTTCAATTTGACCATATGTGCTCTTGCAATAACTTTTCAAGGGTGATACCAGTGGTTGAGACATTAGGTTCATCACTATATCTTCAACTAGTTGACTTGGAATCTTAGTAAGATTTAGGCCTTTTTCTTTCTTTTACATCCTTTCATGTGAATGTACGAGCTAAGATCCTTTGTTTGGGGGATAGTTTCCTTATACTTAGTGATTTATTATATCTATAGATTTTGTCCATGATCATTTCTCTCTCTTTCTCTTCTCTCTAGTTTCATTTACCGTGAGCATAAGGATATTTCATACTCTTGCTAAAGTGGGGCCTAAATGTACTATTGTAAATTGTAAGCACCTTATTGGTGTGAACAATTTCATGATTTTTTAGCACCCACCTTAGTGTGTTTTCATAGTAGGACTTCATATGGAACTTAATGGACACCCAGAATAAAATATGTCAACTATCATTTCAGTATCACTAAAAATTGAGTTAAGCCCTTATTTCTAAGTGCTCTCCTCTATTTTTACTCCAATCTAATAAATTATTTTAACACCTAGGCCCTATGTTACCATTTGTGGTCTTTTTATTTTGTCCTGACCTTGAAATTAGTTGTACCTTGTAATTCAAAATCCCCTGATTATTTGGGATCTATGGTTCTATTTTGAGCCCCGAATGGGTGGAACATAATGCCTTTGAAATTTTTTCCTAGGAACATAAGTCCCAAGGCATTTTGTTCCCCAAGGTTTGGGGTAAATTTGGAACCAAGGCCCCATCTTGGTCATTTAGTGGGTTATTTGGATTTAAAGTCTGCCTTCCGAATTGTTAACCCTTGAGATATTGTGAGAGGTATATAAAAAACCTAGCTCTCCTCATTTTGGTAAAATACTATTAATAATTTGGGGTATGTATTCTCAAGCATTTGTTTTCAACGTTTCAAGGCAAGCATCCAAGCATTTAAGATCTATACTTCTTCTCAATAATTCAAAGTGTCATTCTCCATGGATCAAGATTATTTTCCTCATTGAATGTCTTGCAAAGGAGTTTTACCATCAAGGAAGGAGATACATATACATTCATCCAAGTCTTCTTCTTCTCAATCAAGAAAATTGGTGCGCTACAACATCCATAACATGAGTTTTTGTCTTTCATGATTTCCTTTTGGGTTTTTGTGTTAATTCAAAGCTATTACATCAACATATTTGATCACACTCAAAGAAGCATTTCCATTTCCAAGGCATGAAATATTCTATTTTTCGATTCTAGTCTCTGCTATATGACAACACACTTCCATTTCCTTTATTTCATTTCAAGGTTGATTCTAGATAGGGGTTTGACTAAGGAAAATCCCTCTATCTAAACTTCTTCCCTTATTTTTTGTGTGTAGGTACATGTGGTAGAAAGTACTTAAGTTGGGAAGTACATGATTTGATGAGAAGACTGCAATTATTTTCAGGTCAAATCACATGGAACATAGTGAGTGGGGAATTTGTTCCCAAGAACAAAACACCCTAGGAATTCTATACCATAAAATCCACTTCACATTTAGATTGCAGGTTGGTATAATTATCTAGTTTTCATTTAAATTCATTACAAGTTGCTTACTATTTCTATTAGTCCCTATTTCCTGAATCTTGTTAGTTTTTCTTATTTATCCTCCTATATTACATCATCGTCATCAATTTTCAAAATCCCCCAATCAGTGAAGGATCATTGATTCACTTAGAGCTCAAGTCCTACTTGATCCTATTGATACAACTTACTTCCAATTGTACATTAGGAAAATGGGAACAATCCACATTGCACTTACCTTTTCTTATTGTATAATAAGAAATGTTACCAAATATTCATAAAACTAGCATTCAAATCCCTTTGTAATTGTCAAAATTTGAACCGCATTTGTCATATGTGCTCAAATCAAAATGCATCTGTAACTTTCAAATAGGTAAATGTGAATGACTCTTGAACTAACCATTTGTAACTGTTAGGATTATTAATCAACTAGGAATATGAATCAATCTAGCTGACATTGGAATATGAACCATTTCTTTTTATTTACACCACTCCTTTTGATGACCTTCTATAAGGGTTTATGTCACTATAGGGTTACACCTCTCTTCATAATAACCATTTTTTTATAAACCATAAGAATGGTTATTCTGAGAAAAAATGATATTGCATAGAATATAGAAATAAGAATAATAGAGCGATCAAACTGCAAATTTTCAAAAGAAACAAATAGGTGCAAGATTTTTAAAGGAACTTGGTAACCAAAATTCTATAATGAAATAATAAAATAATGGTTTGATTGAATTAAAGAATCTTTATTTTTTATCACTAGAATTAACAGGCAAAAAATAATCTTTTCATTCCAAGGTAATAAATGTAATTTACGTAATTTACTTTTTACTAGCTTCACACACATGTCAATTAAATCTCCTTGAGTTATTGTTTATACATTTATTCACAATTAAATAATATACCTACATGTAATTATTTTATTCTTTTTAAGAGAATCTATTTTTTAAATTAAGAATACTTAATTTATTTTAAATAAGAAATAAATCTAATATTTAAAATCACATTTTCAGTAGTATCATAACTAAATCATAGAAATTTCTAACTCATCGAAAATAAAAATAAAATATGAAATTTCCTCAAGTAATGAAATAAACAAGACAAAAAAATTGCTAGTTAGTTAAACGTGCACATACACACACATGAATTACACATTTCAGAAATGCAATCATCAAAAGAGTTAGAAATTTATTAAAATAGACATAATCGTCTATCTAAGCGAGAATGTGTGCCATATTTTATCATTCTTGTCACTGTCGGTATACTAACCCCTTCTACCTAGGCCACATTCTCGCCTTCAAACCTATCTATAACTTTTAACACTCAAATTTTCATCAGTTCGGGTTAGCACCATAACCCATAATCAAATTTCATCATTTATCCATTTCATTCCATATTTGACCATCATAGCATCTATAACTATGATGCAAAATAAACATAATCAAAGTAAAACCACAACATAATTTCCATGAACATACTAATCAAACATCTAATCATCCATAAAAATGATAATCTATTGTCTAACATCAATCAAAGTATGTGACTAAATCAACCATGGTTAAAGAAAGTCAACAAGGTCTAATGTCTCCTAAAAAATAGGTCACTCTGGATCAAGATGTGACACCATTCCTAAAAATCTAAACCACACTGAAAAATAACACATTTGAATTCCAATCCCCTATGTTTGTAGCCTGAGTGAAATCCCACAACTAGAAGTAAAGGTCGGGGTGAAATTCTTGAATGGACATAAAGACAAGCTAGGATCTTTGACCTTTATTCCAAAAGAAATTAATAATCCATTATGTTGGTAGTAACCATAATTGAGGTATAGATGGTCATAGAGTTGCCACTGTATATGTATTTATCCAAAAATAAATGGAGGGCATGACTGTCTTTCCTAATTCAATCAAGGCATGGTCTAATAATAAATAATTCTTGTCCAGATTGTCCACATTGATATTCAATGAAGCCTAGCAAAGGAAATGATGTCAAATTAATGTTAAATCTTTACCACAACTTGTGAATTTAGTCCACACTCCATAGTAGTGTCCTATTATTATGTACATATAGGCAATGAGCTAAGAATTTTCAAAAGCCTCATACATTTAGATAGAATTACCTTTCTGCATACATTGGATACCCTTTTAATTTAATCAAGGGAAACATTGATTTTAAATTTTCAAGAAATCATTGAAGTTGAACAACTATGTTGAATGTTGAATGTTGTATCTTGTTGTTAAATATAATATTTTTTTTTATTTTTTTAGGTTGTGGAAATCAAGGCATGTAAATTGTAGAACTATTTTTATTTTATTCTAGGGCCAAAGGTATAAGTGGAATAACCAAAATTGTATGTAAACTTTTTGAAATGTTATGGAAATGTATTAACATAAGAGTGGAGGCGCGTATCCTTAAAACACCTGGAAAGGTGTTGATCCTTGTCCAATTCAAGTAGAATATTATAATATTGTGAGGAATCAAAAAAGTTGAGCCCTTGAGTTTTAAAGGCATGGAAAATTGTTTCAATTCAAAATCAAAATAGATAGCTAGAGGTGGATGTGTCTTTTAGAGATGTTCAAGTGATGAAAAAAGATGTAGTAGCAAAATATTCTCGCAAGAGACCACACATTGGAAGGTAAAACCCTATTGGAAGATTATTTGATATTCACAATCAAGAAGTGAATAATGCAATGATTGCACACTTCTTTTATGCAAATGGAATATTAGATATTGGTGTTCATTCACCTCTCTACTAAGAGATGTTCCAAGCTATCAATAATGGCCCAACTGGGTATAAACAACTTAGGTATAAAAAGGTTCACACTCTTCTAATTGATCTAAATAAAAACTCTAATTAGAGAAATAAATTACACCAATAAAAAGAGTGTGGTCTACAAAAGTATGCAGTATTGTGATAGATGGGTGGACAACTAGAAATCATCTACTTCTTAATATAATGTATCACACAATGAAGGGTCCTATTTTTAGAAGCCAATGGATGTTTAGAGAAAGAAACTATGGATTTTATTCATAACCATGTTATGAAATTGAGGAGGTGGGGGCATCACAAATGGTCCAAGTTGTTAATGATGTTGCCCCTATTTGTAAAGCAACATGAATATTAGCGCCAAAAATAATAATAAAGACACATTTATATTTGACACGTGTTGTATGGTCTTAATGATATTAGCAAATTCTAGTAGAACTATAAATCTCAAAAAAAAATGTAGCCCTAAATATTTTAAAGTTGTTTGCAAGGTTTCTTTGGATGCAAAAGTAAAATAGGTTGCTAATTTTTTATTTTTAGATTTCATTCACAATGAAGGGCATACATAAAAAGGAAGCATTGGAAAATAGGATAGAAACAATATGCATTTAATCAACTAATTCACCATTATTTTTTTATTAATCAAATAGGATGCAATACAAGCGCAAACCTAGAAATGGGTATATGAAATTAGCTATCATCTAGTATTATTGAATGCCCCTATCAATAAGAATTGTACATATGAAACATTACATCATTTAATATACTTCTCCAAGCCACCAAATAAATTAGGACTCTTATACAATCATCAGACCATACAATGAAGTCCATTGCCTTGAAAAGAGAGATTCCCAACGTGAAAATAAGAATCAAACATTCTAATATAAGTTGGGTGCTAAAACTAGGCAAAGGAAATCTCTTCCAAAAATATCAAGTCACTTAAATTCATATCAAATATATTCCAAATTGTTCAAAGTTGTTTTATCCTCCCAAGCCCTCTTAAAGGTGTTTAACCCTATCAAATTGTATATTTAAGGCCACCAAATACTCTCACATCCCAAGTAAGAATTGTACAACCCTCCAAGGGGGGAAACTAACATAAAAAAATTCACTTCTCCTCTAAAACTCATACTATCATAATTGGTCACCCAACTGAAGTAAATGATTTGCACAAATACCCCAAACAAAATAAATCTCACTCTGATATCTATAAGCATAAATATGATTCCTTGTGCCTCTCAAAATTATATGACCAACACTACAAAAATTATTCAAAACGTACTAAAATTGAACAAAAGTCCTAAAAATGGCTATGCACACCCAAAAATAAATACCCACATCAAAATAATTCACAAATTTTCATCCTTAACAAAATCTTATCACCAAAATTCAAGCCAAAATCATTGAAAACACAAGTTGTAAAAAAACCGACTAGGGTGGATCTTATACCACCAAAAACATAGCAACTGTAGAGGGTTCTCTTCCTTGAATATCTTCAGAAGAACTCTCCATGTTCATTAAAACAACATTTTATTATGTGCACACAAGCTGGATGAATGAATGAATGAGAGCCCAAACTCTAATTTATAGAGTTTGAGGGTCTAAGAATCTTCCTATAGAAACAACCCAAGATCTAAAGGCTAATTAACAACACAAAGAGAGAACAAATATGTACAAGAACAAATTGTACTCACATCAATGATGTAATTACAAGATTAACTGAATTCATGATCGATGGATTACAATGTAGATGTGTCTACTTATATAGGTAATGCAATAAGTGAACATGATCACTAGGAGATAGCTTATCACCCACACAAGGTGGAATCACATATCCACCAAATGTGGATCATCCTCCATTGTTCAATGAATTATGTGCAACTATGGAGAATGATAAGGTGATAAGCACACTAAAGGTGGAGACAACACATAAAGTGGAATGTGATAACTACTATCACCACCTAAAGTGGAATTTCTCCTATACCATGTGCAACTAAATGTGCAACTCCCTAAGTGTCTCATATACAAACTACTATGTTATGAGTTATCCTAAGTAAGTTTAAGTAAAGTGTAATTAGGTGAATAATTAATTACATCAATAGAGGGAAAATTTAGGGCAAAAAAAATTTAAAATATAATATTTCTCTCAAAAACTATAAAAATAATTTTTTTAAACACTTAATTTTTTTCCCTTTGTTAACTATCCACTTTTGAGGCCACTTAATAAAATAATTAACACTTAAGTTAGAAATTAAAAGTCACCTTTTAGTCACTTAAGTGAAAAATATAAAATAGTATTCTCATCATCTTAGGAAACTCACCAAGACACTAAAATTGAGAATGCATCACTCTGAAGAAAAGAGGGAATTGAAACTGAGACCAAGTGCCCAACATAGAACTTACTAAAATAGCATATGCCAAAAATAGAAATGCTGCCAAAACACATCGAAATCATGAGCTTGAGTTCTCCAAATAACACTGAGTTCCCTAACAAACTTTTCTTAGCCACAAGAAATTGAGGAATATGTTAATAGGAAGCTAAAATGACTAGGTGTGAGAAAGAGACACTAGAATTCTCCCTCCCCAGATGTGTTGTGTTAGGATCTAGGTGGACAAGAGTAATAAATGATATTAAATATGATACAAAATAAAATAGATTTAATGTGGTTCACCCAATGTGGAAAACATTCATAGATATAATGTGTGGAGCAAAATATGACACTCATATACAGACCTTCATCATGTACGAAGCCTTGACAAGGGCTTCCCCAATACCACACCTTTAACACTAGCATGACAAGTATGTGTACGACTCTGTTTCTCACCTGTATGGCAGGATCTCTCAATTACTGATGGTTTGTTCTAATATAGTTATTGTGTATGTACAACACAAAAGACACCTTCTTACGATAATCACACATCCATGTGCTTTGATCTCAATTATCATGTGCTTTTATCTCTCTCATACAACACTTGAGAAATGACTAGTGTCACGTTCTATGGCCACCACAGAAGGCGGTGTCTAAATAGAAAACTAAAACGTAATGGTATGTGCATCCTTTAACATTCTCATACTATGTACAAGTTGTTCATACTATGTACAAGTTATCCTTTCACCCTGCGACTTGTTGGTTGTCAGTCCATAAATTAATTTATGAACCATTATTATTCATTCGTGCGGGGGCCAAAACTGATATGTGCAAAACACACACTTTTATCATGATACTAAAGTGTCCACTTTTATAGGGACACAATGGGTGACGCACAGAGAGAGAAACACCTCTGATAGGCACCCAAAGCCCATAGAATAGTAGGACACCCACACCAAAAGCAAAGATAGCAATACCACCAGCGGCGGATCTAGTTTATCCAATTCTAGGATAAAAACTATTTTCCCATTTGTAATATATAATGCATGTTTTGTATTTATTTTATACTTTCTATTTAATATTATTTATTTTATAGATTTTGTAATATTTCAAATTAAAATAAATATTTAATTTAATAAAATATGAAAATAAATATATAATTTAATAAAAAAAATTAGTAAATCAAACTTAACTTTATCTTTCGAAGTTAAAATTTATTAAATAGTATATTTTATCTATATCAATTTTAAGATATCATTTGAAAAGATTATTTATATAAATATTAACTTTTTAAATATTTACATTAATTAACATGATAAGTACTTCTGCATTTAAATTAAAAACTATTTTTTCACTAAATTATTATATTATGTTTTTATTATGAAAGTTATTAAATAGTAAAATAAAATATGAAAATCCTTTATATCAATGTTTATTATGATTTCTTTATTGACTTTTTTGATGTGTGTGTGTGTTTTTAGTTGAATATTTTTACTTTGTTCACATAACTTATACAAAATCATATTTATTTAGCAATTTAAAAATAATATCTTTTAAATATTTAGAATAAAATTGAAAAAACATTAGATGTGAAATTGATTTCGGTAGAAAAATTATCTACACTTTACCAAAAATTACAATGATTGTATAAATATTTTCTATTTCACTAATAATGTGCCAAAAAAATTGTAAAAAAAAATTAAATACAAAATAAAAAATAATATATATTAAAACAAATTTTAAAAAAATATCGTTATTAATTTGTATCATTAAAAAATATATATTTATATTTTAATAAATTATTAAATTATATATTTATTTTAAATTAAAATTATTACAATTTTAGAAAATCTATAAACTAAATAATAGTTAATAGTAAGTATAAAATAAATACAAAACATATACTTGGGCGTTATATTACATATGAAAAAATAGTTTTTAATTTAAACCTAAAGAAGATTATTTAACAATGGTTAATAAATTAATTTACGCACTGACAACACTGTCATGTCCAGAAAGCCGCATGGTGAAAGGATAGCTCGTACATGGTATGGGCATGCCAAAGGATGCACATACCATTACATTTTAGTTTGTTATTTAGGAAGTGCCCACCACAAAATCTTGATGGTGAGGTTCCTTTCTCCTTCTATCTGTATGATGATACGACACTCACACGTACAATACTATTTGTTATCACACCCTTACGAATGATAACTTGATTCTCGCGACAACACAAGGAGAGGGATAGTGTTTAATTGATATGATTCACCTTCATCAAACTATAAGGATCCTAGATATTGGTTAGACAATGATCGCCTACAAAACATATAGCCAATTCCTTCACCAATATATTATTATTGATAAATGTGTAAGTCATCAACCAAGAGCATACACAAAGAGATGGATATTTGTATTTTTTATGATAAAGATATAACTCACATTACATAAAATCTATCTTCAATTGAACACTTCACAAATTTGTACAAATAGGAAGATTAGGGTGAGGAGTTACTCGCAGCCAAACTGTAATCACTAGATTAGGGAGGATCTTGCACCTCTGAAATAGCACACAGAAACTCAATTCCAACTGGAATCGCAAATACATGAAAAAAGATAATTCTACGATGATTTTCAATGATGCCAGTCACCTCCTTATAAAGGCCTCCAAGAAGATTTTGAAAGGTTACAATAGGTTGGCACAAGGAAGTATCTTTAAGGTTATAATAGGTCGACACAATTTATTATTTTTTTATTTTATTAATTAAGCCCATTTATTTAATAATTAGATTAAATAATTACCTATGATATTATTTAAATTTTAGGACCACTCAATTTATTAATTTAACTAAGTCACTTTAAAATTGGGGACAGTACAATAGAGAAACAATCACCTACTTTCTTTCTATTATCTAGTGAAGTGAAAATTACTATATGATGGCTTTCACATTACATAATCACTTATTTGTCAAACCCTTTTGTTTCTTTGCAAAGGTTGATTTACATTCCAAAACAATAGTCAAATCCTTTATTAAATAATGGTCAATTTTATAGGTGCTACTCCCAAACCCCTACCATGGGCTTCACCCTCAGTTCCTACACGAGGGGCTCTAACCCCCTTGAAGTTTCCCATTAGTTGATTTGGGGGAAATGCAATGAAAAAAACTACAAAAATGTAATCTTAACAACCAACAACTTGTCCTCAAGCAATCCAAAGTCTGGATGCTACAAAATCTTCTCTTTCTCATCTTGCATCATCTACTGGTAAATTTTTCCACTTCAAAAAGTTCTCTTTGATAACACTCTTTCAAAGTGTGTGCTCCCTATAAAAAATTACTACCTCTAGAATCAATATCAATTTGTCTTCCTCGTCGAAAGGAGGAAACTTTGTAGAAGGAATCATTTTATTCCCAAGTTCCTTTTTAAGTGTGATACGTGGAAAACATTATACACCTGATGATCATATATTGTCATTAGTATACAAAGGAAACAGTTTTGACACTGTTGGTAACAAGGTCACCGAAAGACAGTGTATAGTGCAAACCGACAGACAGGTCTGCAGTACAACCTGACAAAGCAATGCATAGTGATAACCGAAAATTGCACTATCAACTGACAGACAAGTCTACAGTGCAAACCAACAAGACATGGTACAAAGTAAACCGAGAACACAGTTCAAAGAAGTAACCCGATAGATAATATGAAGAGTAATCTGACAGACATTTTACAGAGTAAATTAACAACATAGTTCATAAAGGAACCTGAGCAAAGAAGAAAGAGCAACCTGAGCACCAGTCTACCAAGAGACAATTATATTTTGAGAAATTTGGATTTGAATTACACGTCAGATAAAACACTTAAGTTTTATAAGTAGCTTTAAAGCATATCTTTAAAACCATTTCTTGAGGGACAAGTAAAGCATATGTAATTGTTTTAATCAGTCTAACAGATTGTAAACATGCAAACTAGGAGATCAAGGTCAAGTTGTAAACCTTTGATCATAGAGTTTTCATTGTAAAGCGTTAAAGTTAGATAGCTCAAATACATTGTATAAATAGATGTATAATCAATCAAGAAATTGAGGATTGTAGATGTAGGAAACATCTATGGATTAGACAGAGATTTTTATGCAGAAGGATAGAAAAGGATGAAATCAGTTATGAAGAACAAGATTCAAGGCTACTGAGCAGAACAGGGGTATGAATCAATCACTATAGGTGATACTCATACATTGTGAACTTAAAGGATCTGTACTCAGCAATTCAAGCTTGTACATCATCAATTCATTATGTATTTTTTACTACATTCTAACAAGTGTAGAAAATAGAAGAAATCATTTGAGAAGGTGGATTTAACAATCCTTTTGTAAATCTCTTAACCGAGTGTACACTTAACAATGTTGCTAAATATCTTAACAGAGTATACCTAACCAATCTAAAATGTTACTCCTAACAGGGTAAGATCATAAGAAGTTATCAAACTTGTAGCCTTAATCGGCCCCTTCCATTTTGCAGATAGTGAAGTTTTGTGGGTGTCATCCCCACCGCAGTTTTTACCTTCTAATAGGGTTTTTTGTGTTACCAATTCTTGTGTCATGTGTACTTACATTTCATGAATGTTTCTATGAATGTTTACATGCAATTAAGTTTATGAATTGATATTACATGCATAAGTTAGAATAACATCAATGGTTGGTAATACAAGTAGGATTACTAAAGGTTAAAAAGAGATAAAAGTTTCACCCCTCCCCTCTCAGTACATACTTCTCATTATTTCCAACAATTGGTATCAGAGCTAGATCTCTTATTTGGAAAATTTTAAATCACTTGAGAGAAAAGATCATACAATAGAGAAGTATAAGCTTGATAAGAATATTGAGAATCAGAAGCTGGAGATATAGATCTTCTATGAGCAATACAAAGAAGCAAGAATAAAGATGAGAGAGCTACTGGATGAAATAAAAGCATTGGCAACTCAGAACCATGAAAAAGACTATCACGAAGAAGAGATACCTGATTTCTTTGAGTCATCAGGATCTACAGCTAGCAATACATTAGACACATCAGAAGGGAGCATTACAAGTCTAAATGAAATCAATCAACATCTGACTGAACAAGTAAAGATACTACAAATCGGTTAAAAGACATAGATGGTAAGGATGATTGATGTCATGAATAATCCTAGACAAGCTAAACAATAAAGAACACTAGCTATTGATGACAGGAGAAAGATCACTGAAAAGCTAAAAGAAAAAGAATCATAAATACAGAGACTAACGGAGCATCACATTAAGATCACCAATCAGGTAGTTCTTATGAGGCCTGAGGCCAACCAAGTGAACATAGAACTCAATGAGAAATTTGCAGTCATTGGTGAACTCAAAGAAGAAAATGAGAAACTCAAGCATGAAATGATGATCCAAAGACAACACAATGATATGATCAAAAGAGTTGAAGACAGTACAAAGAGAATGGATGAATTTCTTAATGGACAAAGAAGAGTCAATAACAATACCGGCTTAGGGTATATTGAGAATGGAGATTCATCCAACCAAGATGATAAAAAGGATGTCTACACAAATCTAAGACCAAAGAAGCAGTCATGCAATCACTGTGGAAAACCAGGCCACACATCAAATGTTTGCAGAAGCAAAACTAAAGGTATTCCTAAATCTACTTTTACATTCATAGGCAAATATTATAACTATGGAAAGCATGGACACAAATCATATGAATGTAAATCTAAGGTAAAACAACTAAAAAATGAAACCTACATGGAAAAATATTGTTCTACTTGAAAAATGCATGGGCACACATCTAATGAACGCAGGAAAAAGAAAAGGCAAGCATGGAAACCAAAAGAACAAAAAAATCCTTATCAAATGAGAGGATTTGGTAACTCATATGTATGGGATTACAACACTTAGACAAATTGCATAGCATGTGGGAGATATGGAACATAGATGCAAAAAGCATCAAGAAATGGATATGAGGGTCTAGAAGCTGGACTAACTCTGGAATGGCATGCTTACACTGTCATAAGGTTGGTCATTTAAGAAAGGACTATAGAGATTGAGTGACAGAGTCAAGCACCTTTGTAAATGGAAACACCATTAAAGATATCAGGAGAATGAGAAATAAAATGTGGAGGAAAGCTAAAAGAAAAGATGATGTTGGACCGAGCACCATAGTTGGTGACACCTCATCCAATGGATCTGGTGATATCACCACCCCCACCTAAGAAGAACAAGTAAGTATGGAACTGCACTATAAAAAGCTATATTTTATATCAGTTCCAATATACATTGATAATATGCCAAATTAGCATGAATAAAGATGCATCATGGTATTACTTGTTATGAATTTTTGAATCCAATCTCATTGGTTAAGACAACAAGAATCATTGGTATACACATAAAAGCTAAGTTGTCAATGTATACCGAGCATCGTCAGTGAACATGTAAAAAGTGCAAATGAGTTATCACTTTACCTGAGCAGTATATTCTCATCGAGAATGAAGTTGATATGTTCCCCAAACAACTCTATCTTTGACACCTGACAAGTAGGTAAAGCATTGAATGTGCCACTTAGGGCACCATCTATAAAAGGGTGACAAACAACATCATTTCATTCACCAATGTTTGAAAGCGATTTGAGAGAAGAGAAAAAAGTAGAGAGCAAAGTGAAGAACAACGACCAGATTCTAGAGTGACTCACGAGTACCTTCACAGCTACTTCATTAGATCCTGACCAACAATAGCTATGATAAAGTGAGTAACTAAGAGTAACCAATCTCATAGTTTGTTTTATGGGAAAATCTCTAAATTCAAAAATCATGGCAACCACATCCAGTGTAACCAAGATCAAGAATGCCAAAGATAATAAGGTTAAACTTATCAAGAACTCCACCTGTGAGGAGCCACATTAAAAATTCTTCCCCAAGGTTTCCTTACAACCCAATGATGTTGGAGCATTCTCAAGCATACCACCTAGGGTTTTTCTCATTGAGGATGTTCAGGCATACATACATTGAAAGATCGCCAAGATAGGAGATCTTAAGGTTGAGAAAGCTTACAAGAAGCTTTGCATAGACAGAAACATCAAAGATGAACATAAACACATATAGGTGAAAGGGTTGAAAATGCCCTAATATTTCTGAAGGAGTTTAAAACTGAGTGGATTCGGATTGTATTGAGTAGAGTGCATGACAAGGTAATGCGGTGGATGAACCGAAACTAATCACCAAGGATGTTATTCACGTAGTCGCCAGTTATCTAGTAACTGACAAAACAAAAGAACTTAAACATCCTTCTCACCCCGAGCTAGAAAAGATGACAAGTGCAGTATGGGATGGCAGAGGATTGAAGGTAAACTCTATCACTGATCTAGAACTTAATCTTGGTGCATGTGTACTGGGATACACGGTATTCCAAGTTAGCAGGTTAAACAGTATTACATGTGGAGCAATGGACATTGCCCATAAGATTGTAAAGAAGGGATTACAACTGGATTTATATGAGCTTCTTTTGAAGCAATTAGAAGAGAACATGAGGACTATCAGATCTTCCAACTCATGTAAGTTTGGATCGCTTCTCATGTGTACATTATTCTATTTCCAGAACTTCTTTCCATCTGTCGGTGATGTCAATTGGGACACAACCTGACCAGTTACTATACAAATTAGTGAACATATTAAGTCACTAGGGGAAAAATTTGAATCAGTTATGGATGCATACTTCAATACTTTTAAGGATAGAATGCAGAAAAGAATGAGGATACCTGAGAAACTGGTAGAAAAGTATAAAGATGATGTATGTTTCATAGTGGACACCGATACCACTTTGATAAAACCAATTGTACCAAGGACAACATGGTTACCACCTCTTGATTATGAAATCAACATAGATCAGGCCACAAATTCTATTGAAGCATTATTGAATGAAGCTATAGAAAAATAATTACCAAGGTTCGGCACCTATGAAGAAGCCAAGGCCATAATCAAAATAGGCCTAGTGGTAAAGAATATTGACAGAAAGAAAACCAAAATGGTAAAGACACTTCAAAAGAAGTTGTAATTCAATGATGAAGAGTCAGAACAATAGGAAGACACCGAGGGACAAACACTCGTTGGTGAAGGTAAACAATTGAATGACTCTGAGTCCATAGAACTTGATGTACCACCACCAAAGAAACAAAGGACTACTGCAACATCAAGAATAAGGAGTCAGACTACCAAAGATGTAGATTCCTCACCAGTGAAGAAAGGTACAGTCAACACCTATAAGAGGAAACCTCAAACTAGGCAATAGGCACCGAGGCAAAGGAGAAAATATATCAGAGGTAAAGATGATAAAGATGATACTAAAAAAGATGAGAGTGAGCAAGCACCTCAAACAATAAAGATAAAAATTCCTAAGAAAATTTAAGAGATTGTTGCATCAATCACCAAAATAGGTGGCATAACAAATGTTAAAGTTAGACAATGGCTAACTATAAAGCCCAAGGATCAGAACAAGATAGAGGTTGCATCAATCACCAAAATAGGTGGCATAACAAATGTTAAAGTTAGAAAATGGCTAACTATAAAGCCCAAGGATCAGAACAAGATAGAGGAAGCACTCATCAAGGAAATGGTTATTCAATTTGATAAGAAGATGCCATAAGAACTTAATGATAGATTATCTGCAAGATGGACTTATGCCTTGCAAACAGAAAAATGGATAAGGGAGAGATCACAAGTAACAATAATGCCTCCCAAGTCTAAAGTAGAAGAAGAAGAACAAAAAGAATAAAGCACAGGTAACACTTGATGAGATTATAGAGATACCGAAATGTGATCCAACTACACTGGATTATGAATCTCTCATAAAGTATGGAGAGTTATGTCAGTGGAAAGCTATTCAAGATAATCTCAAGAAGGAGCACAAGGACTCCCAAGTATATAAACAATAAGGAACATACTAATGCAGATTGTTCCTGACACAAAAATTGATCAAAATGCTCCAATCCTTGATCAATTAGCAGTTTTGATCGACACCGTCACATCATAGAAAGTAGATGCAAACAAGGCAATTGAAGAACGTGCTGAGAAGAAATGTCTATACAAGATAACTGAGAAAATCAGTGAAGAAGTGGCGGAACAAAAGGTAACACTTTCTAAATTATTTACTACTATAGAATCGATAATATAAAAAGTAGTAAACTTAATTAACAGGTTGTGCACATTAGAAACATTCACTAAGGAACATAGTGACAAGTTGGCCCAAATTGATGATGATCTTAAGGAAAGTGCACACGGTCTCACAACTAATGACAATGCATCAAATTGAATAATGAGTTGCTTTTAAAATCTAAAAGGTTGAGACATGAGATTCAAGAAGCAGAATCCAAACTCTGAGATGAGGTAATCGAGCTTCAAGATCTACTACTACCCAATCTCACATTACTGCAACAAAATATGACTTTGGAAAGAACAATGATTTCCACCTCGAAGATGTCTGTTACAGAGAGCATATATGATATGCATGCCAGACTCACCTTGGAGATCATGACCCTTAAACACCTCAAAGATCAATGGGAAAAGAAAATGGAGGACATCCAAAAATCTCATTCCCACATTTTTGACAAATTGTAAGTACAACACCTTTGTCATTATTTCAAAAAAAAGGGGAAATGATATGAGCAAGGGGGGAATAAAATGAATGAATAAAGGTGGAAATATTGTGAAAATGGAATGATAAGGTGAAAGGGGGAAAATGACATAAGGGGATATATATGTATAAAGGAAAATGTAACATGTATATATACTATACCGAGGCATACACATAAGGGGGGTCATATTGACAAGGTAAAATTTTTTATGTATATACTGAATATTTCAGTTTTGCACATATTATTTTTTGATACTAATGTCAAAGGGGGAGATTGATGATCATATATTGTCATTAGTATAAAAAGGAAATGGTTTTGAAACCATCGGTAACAAGGTCACCGAAAGACTGTGTATAGTGCAACCTAATAGACAGGTTCGTAGTACAACCTGACAAAGCAATGCACAGTGATAACTAAAAATATCACTATCACCTGACAGACAAGTCTATAGTGCAAACTAACAAGGTAGGGTATAAAGTAAACTAAGAACATAGTTCAGTAATAACCTGACAGATAATATGAAGAGTAAACTGACAACACAGTTCACAAAGGAACCCAAGCAAAGAAGATAGAGCAACCCGAGCACTAGTCTACCAAGAGATAGATATATTTTGAGAAATGTAGATCTAACTTACACGTCAGATAAAACACTTAAGTTTTATAATTAGATTTAAAGCATATCATTAAAACCATTTCTTGAGGGACAAGTAAAGAATATGTAATTTTTTTAACATGCAAACTAGGAGATCAAGGTAAAGTTGTAAACCTTTGATCATAGAGTTTTCATTGTAAAGCGTGAAAATTAGATAGGTCAATTACATTGTATAATAGATGTATAATCAATCAAGAAATTGATGATTGTAGCTGGAGCAGACATCTATGGATCAGACAAAGAGTTTTATGCAGAAGGAAAGCAAAAGATGAAATTAGTTATGAAGAACAAGATTCAAGGATACCGACTAGAATAGATGTATTAATCAATCACTAGAGGTGATACTCATACATTGTGAACTTAAAGGATCTGTACTCAAAAATTCAAGATTGTACATCATTAGGTCATTATGTATTTTTGACTACATTCTAACAACTATAGCAAATAGAAGAAATCCTTTGAGAAGGTGGATTTAAAAATCCTCTTGTAAATCTCTTAACCGAGTGCACACTTAACAGTGTTGCTAAATCTCTTAACAAAGTATACCTAACCAATCTAAAATGTTACTCCTAACAGGGTAAGATCATTAGAAGTGATCAAACTTGTAGCCTTAACTGACCCCTTCCATTCTATAGATAGTGAAGTTTTGTGGGTGTCATCCCCACCGCAGTTTTTACCTTCTAACAGGGGTTTTCTGCGTTACCAATTCTTGTGTCATGTGTACTTACATTTCATAAATGTTTCTATGAATGTTTACATGCAATTAAGTTTATGAATTGATATTACATGCATAAGTTAGAATAGCATCAATGGTTGGTAATACAAGTAAGGATTACTAAAGGTTAAAAAGAGATAAAATTTTTAAGGGTATTGATTCACCCCTCCCCTCTGAGTACATTCTTCCCATTATTTCCAACAACACCTTGCTACTCAAAGGTAGCTCAAGCCCATGAGCCACCTCCCCAATCCTCATATCGACTCAAATGATCCATATAAGTGATGCTTCAACTTCTCTTACTGATTTTTCTTGAGAGTAGATTGTCTCTGAGGTTGCAATCTCAAGTAGACCATGTCTACTACCTCAAATGCATGTTTTGGATTAATTTGAAAGAAAGTTTTGAAGGGGGACCAAAACCATGTACAAAGAAAAAACTTAAGATAAAGTGTTAAGAGTTCCCAAAATACAACAGACCAGCTAGATCAAAAGGCTAGTCCCCCCCAAGTAACATGCAAAATATCACTGTAATAGATTAAACTTTGAATATCACTAACCCAGAGATAAAACCAACAACAAGATTATCCCTTAGACCCCTTCTTATGGGACCAAAGATTCATATAAAAAGAAGGTAAGGATCTTTTGAAAGATTTACCTTTAACCGTAATCCATCCTTCTTCCACTTTAGCAGCCTCATCCCACTAGCATAAGGAATCCATAACCAAATTTCTAGCACGCAGTAAGGTTCCATAACTTTGCACAAGCTTAGCTAGCGGAGAACCAGAACCTAGTGTCAGCATTCATAAAAGATGGACAAATAATAGGGCCAACAGAACTAGCAACAACTAACTGGTGTAGGAAGCCTGGATCCATCCATCAAAGATATTTCAGAGGTAGTTCCAGTAGGGCCAGCAGAATCTGAAACTAGCACATGGTTTGAATCATCAAGGGGGGCACCCACTCTCATCATATCAACAACGTGACTAATGCTAATAGCGCCCTCATGGGATAAAATTGTGCCCACCTCCAGAGGCACTATAGTTGAAGGGGAAGAAGTAGGAGAATCTGGTGCTACAACCTGGGAAAAGTTGCACTGGGATGTACTATTCACAACCGTGTAGTGTTGTGAAGAGGAACCTTTCCACCAAGACATAAAATGCTTGGTTTTATCCAGACCACATTTAGCTACAACATGAACGGGTTTATCCAATAATTCCTTCATATTCCAAAGGTTGAATCCATCTTCCCTTAAGATGAACCAGCTTGATCTCCATAGGAAAACCCTTAGAATCATCAATATCCACCAAAATATAGGCATAGGTGGAGTGGAGGATGTCTATAGATTCTTCATCCACCATCACGAAGTCTCTCAAAGCCTCACCCACCTCCTCGAGAAGAGGATCCACCCAAAGATGAAGAGGGAGGTTTGGAAGACTAACCCAAATAGGCATCTTATTTAAAGTATCAGAAGATGGACTAAAAACCTCAAGCCAGGGCTTTACCATCAGCACAAAGTGATAATCCCAGCTAAAATAATGACCACAAAGAATACGATTTATCTCCTCTACATAAATAAAATTGGCTATGAAAAAACCTTTCGCCAATGGGAAGATATAGACTGCACTAGTTATGATAGGTTCCCAATATTTGGAAATCCATGCATGAAGCTCTGGGAGGCTTGGCCACAAGACCCTAAATCTATAGACTGTCGCTTGGTTTAAAAGGACAGAAGAGGTATTCTCAATCTCCACCATTTCCACACCCAAACAGATAGAAATGGAATCAGCCACATGGATAGGCACAGACTCCATGGGATTCTTTTTCGCAGCAACATCCATAGCCTTCAAGGGAACCCGAGGAGCCTTGGGAAACAAATGCCCCATAGATACCTTGGAAGCGAGACTAGTAGCTATAAGAGAAGGAGAGGATGGATTACCATCCACGATAGAAAAACTAGCCGTAATATTAGAAATCACGATCGTCGCCAAATTCCCCGAAGAAGGAGAGACAAGGCGAACAGGGGGATCAGGAGATTTATTCCTCACCAACAAGGAAATAATATGCAAAGGCATGGAGGATTTGCTATGCAAGGAAGCCACACTCGAATACTTATAAAAATCGTCACCACCAGGAAAAACCCTAGCCTTGGATGATCGCACAGCTTTAGCATCAGCGGGTGAAAGGGAAGACTAAGGCCTACCCATCGAAGGTAATGCACTAACATTAGGTATAGGAGAATCCATGTGATTAGCAGAAGAATCCACACCGATCGAAAAAATCACTGCCTGGGTGGGAGCACACATAGAAGGAGAGCAGATTGTAATGCCCCACCAGGGAACCCAAGAGAGATTAACCTAAAACATGTCACTATGTGTGCTAAATAAAATTTTTTTTTAAAGTTAACAAAAAGAAACATACATTCATGCGAAAGAAATTACCATTTATACACATGTCTTACACTCACATAGATTACACGACTCAAGGGTCCCATGACGTTGAATTACTTAAAGCAAAACACAACTAACAATATAACAAAAGATTCCATCTAATTAAACATATCAAATACAACTTACATAACCATAGTTATAAACCTCATGGATAACCATGAAACCACCATAATACACATCCACTGCACATGTCGCAGGGTATGTGGTAGTCACTCTAATCTACTTAATATTATAATATCTAGATTAGGTATCACATGCGATACACTAGTACAAGATTACAATAATGAAATTACATAATAACGAATGAAGGAACATAAAGAGCTCATCTGCAAAGAAACCATCAAGCACCTGGTAGAAGGATGTCGAATCTCAATGGATAAAGAATCACTACCACCCATCCGTGTGGAACCACAAAGGTCCACCCCACCGTGCTGAGGAGATAACAATGAACCCCAATCAGATATCCAAAACCAAGGAGGAATAACCACTAAGCAAGGGATCATGATAGCTCTCTAATCCGGTGTACTAATCATCATAAAAGGTAAGAATCACTAATCTAAAGGCAACTGAGAATGTAGGAAATCTAGCATGTGTAAATGAAGGTGTCATCATGTACGTCTACCCTTAAGTTCAACACTGATAATCACAAAGGATTTTGGCACCTAAGTGACCATACATGGAGCTAATGTCCTCTCAAACTGACAAGGCCACTAACTATGTCAGGTACCTCGTAGGGAAACTAACATCTTCTCAACACCATCTTAGCCTATACTAGCACTCAAGCATGGGTGAGGACACATCTTATTAATCTATTTTATATTCTAAATATGTCTTTAGTTATCACTTATTATAAAAACTCCACAATAAGAAATCTAGTAGTCTCTTACGGACATGGAACTTATTGCAAGCCACCCCCTACTACACAACTAGGTAACCTACCCTAGGCTCAGAGATCCTAACAGATCTAGCATAGGTCACAACCCTAGTGTACCCCAAATCAGTATCCCATATAATAGCAACGGTCACATAGGTACACTAGCAGATAATAGAATTGAAAGGGGTCACATGGTCAGTTTAGGGTAATAGCATAGAGCACACACGTCATAAAGTAATAAAAATATAATTACACTCCCCTCCAGCCTCTGTATACATCCTAGGTCATCTATGCCCCCATAATCACACACATAAGCAAAAGAGAACCATAAGGATGCATAGAAAACAAAACATCTTAAAAGACTGAAATTTGAAGTATAAGCATGTAAACCTTTATAGATAACTCAACCAGGAATATTACTTAATACAAAATTGAATAAAACCACTATTTATTAAATTTAATTAATTAATATTCCTCCTTCTATTCCAAATATACCCATTATATATCAATTATAGTATAAAATAATCCTATAGTGAATTGATTATAATATGCATTCCATTAAATCATAATTAAGTATAATGTAGATTAATTACTTATTAATTAACTACAATTCTACATTAATCATATTTAAAAATTAACTAAATTCCAACTAATCCATAACTCAAGTATTAGTAAACCATCTATTAAGAACTATATATTTAAGTATAGTCAAATTGAACATTTACCACATTATTTAATTAATACATATATGTAAATTAATTAAAAGACACATTAATACATATATATAACTTAATTAAAAATCATTAGTTAATAAAATAATATACTAATTTAAACTGATTAAATAAATAAATTAATTAATAAAAATTATAATTAAATTAATAAATATTAAAACAACATATTAAATAATAATTAACTAATTTAAAAAAACTAATTTAAAAAAAAACAATTTAAAAAAAAAACTTCAATTAAACCTTGGGGGGAGCTGGTCCCTCGCGGGCCCCCCCTCCATACTCGGCGCCCAAGGCTGTCGTGGCAGTCTGGGTACCTTTCGATACACCGGCTGCAGCAGCAGACCGGCTGCCGTAGCAGTCTGGCTGCTGCGGCCAGCCCGCGTGGGGTGGTAGGGTTGGGACCCACCCCCCACGAGCTTAATTTTTTTTTTAATTTATTTACTTAAAAATAAATTTAACACAACAATTGCTTTTTTTGAAATTTTTTTTTTTAAACCAAAATCATTTCTTTTTTTTTTTATACAATGAAGGCCCTTTTAAATTCTTTAGTATTATTTTTTTTTAATTAAATAAATTATGAAAATACGGAAAACAAACAGACAGAATAATTCTTTTGTCTTTTTTGTCTTTTCTGAACAAGACATTTTGACTGGTGGTATTATTTTTTTATAAGCCTGTGTTTTTTTTCCAGTGAGCTAATTTGTTTTTTTTCCAAGACTATATCAAAGGGGAGATTTACTTTATTTTTTCTCTATAGTACAAACTATATCACAGTTTAATTTTTTGATTTTTAGGAGTTCTATTGTAAATTTCCTCACAAAATTTTGCCAGCACTTCCCTACTATGCCAAGTCTACATAAAATGTAGAAAATACAAATCTATGGGTTTTCTAGATACCCAAAAAATATGAAAACCCTAATAATCATCTAGAAGCAAGAATAACAAACATGCATCCATCTAATCATTATAAACTCCAAATTTCACAAAATTGAAAACAAATATATGGAGGAATAAGACCTACCTAGAATCCAATGCAAGAACCGATGAATTGTGCCTTTGAGGAAGATAAAAAAATCTGGAAGCCTCTAATCCCGATTCAACCACAGATATGAGATCCACGAAGAACCAAACACATGCAACCCAAGAAATCCCAAAATCTCCAAACCCACAAGCAACCACAACAATCCCCAATTCTACAAAAATGCAAAAACACCAAGAGCTCTCCCAAAATGCCAAAAACATGTTATGAGAGAATGAATGACCAATTCCCCCTAAAGAGATTCAAATTCTCCTAAACATGCAAAGGTGAATGACAACTCCCAAGTCAATCCCTAATTTAACTCAACTTGAAAATTGAAAGTAAATCCAAATTAAATAAATAAAATATGTTTTATTGCCACAACTCAACTTTGACTCCTAATTACAAGTTAAGATATTTCAATTTGAAAATACTTTTTCAACACAATTATGCACATGTAATTAATAAAATATTTAATTAAATAGATTAAATATTTATGTCACAATAATACATGCAACCAAATATTTAATTATTTAATTAATCATATAAGCACATACAATATAATTTTCAATTAAATATTTAATTAAATCAAAATATTCAAATATTTCGATTTAATTAATTATTAAAAATAAACTTAGGATATAATTAAATAATCAATTCAACTATAATCCATTAAATCATTAAACATAGGGAAATCACTCAATAATCCAAAAATCACCTGAAAGCATAATCAAGCAAAATACACACAAACTCAAGAGAGAGGGTATTCGAATTCTGTCAACCTAGACAAATCTGGATAAGGTAGTCATACAGAAACTCATCCAACATTAGATGATTAGGCTTAGGTTAGGGTTTTGGTTCTTTATGTTACCTCCCCTCTTTACCATTGAGATGAATATTTATGGGCACGCTCACTCCTACCAATTCAGGGAAGACGATGCCATGTACCTGCAATCTTGTCATCAAAGAATACACATGTACATACATAATAAAATATCACAATCAATGATAGGGATTGGTCGAATGTGTGGATCTTGCCGAAGTAAGTAACTACGTCTCCGTCCTCTACCACATCACATCAACAAGTACACTCACATATAAGACAACCATACACATGCGAGTATGGGGTAAGTATATCATAATCTAAAATTGACATAAAATAATCAACATGATAACATCATCACATCTTATCTATGCATAAGGTACAATCATAAAATCATAAATAGGTATCATCATCAAATGGAATAATAAAAGCTCTCATGAAAGCAGCCTAAAAGAATTTGGCCAATCAACTAAAACCAATGCCTAAAAGAGTACGGCATCACCAAGTAAAAAGCAAAATATGAGTGGGTATTACATCCACCCCCCTAGGATTAGGCTTACTCCTGGAAGCTTGAAACAAATAGGGATACAACTCCCATAAACATGAAGCATCCTAATGAGTCATACAAGACTCAATGAGTAGATCCCATAGGACCTTTCCCTGCTCTCTGATTAGAACTCTGAGGATCATTCCCCACTACCGGAAACTAAAACCCAGCTGCAGGTCCTCTACCCACAGACTTAATCACAGGAGGATGATACACTAGAGGATGATAATCCAAAGCTGCATATGCTCCATGAGATCTACTGACGTTCCCAACTATAGGTTTGGAAGTCGCAGGTCTCTGCTCAGAAAACTGAGAAGCACGCTGTGGACAATTCACCGCAATGTGGCCAAACTGACCACAGGTGAAACATCTGGTGCCTTTGAAATTGCCTCTCCCATTGGAGGGTGCACTAGACTACTGGAAACCATCTCTACCAATACTCTGTTGTGTGCTGTGTGCAGGCTAACTATACTGATTGCGCCTGGCGCGCAGACCACCTTGAGAATCCCTAGGGCGAGTACCACCGCTCTGACCATGAGGAGTCACCTTCTGATCTGAGTTCTGATTACCCGCAAAGGAACTAGGGGGTTCCTTGAAGTTCCTAATCCCTCAAGACTGATTACCTCTAACCCTGGAACCAGATGCACCACCTGTAGGAGCACCCGTCTGACCTCCATGGCCTAATGCCAAGTTAGCCTCCGATAGGGTGGCCTTAATAACTGCATCTCTCAGGTCCGTAGGCTCAAAGAGCTTCATGTCCCCTACTATGCGGGCATTAAGCCCTTGCACAAAGTGTTGAACCACCAGTGTGGAATACTTTCTATAACCAACGTACTTCTTAAGCTCGTAAAAATGATGCTTGTACTGCTCTATTGTCAAAGTTAGCTCTCTAAGATTATGAAAATCATCAGCTCTCTGCTACCTCCACTGATCCGACATGAACCTATCTCTAAAGTTCTCAAGAAAGAGTTCCCAAGTAATAGTGTCCATACGGAGTCCTAGCTTCTGCTCCTCTATCTTCCACTAGATAGCCGCAAAATGAGTCAACTACATCACGACGTATCTCGCTTTAGTATTACTACTAAAGGGATGCATCGTGAATACTCTATCCAAAGAAATCAACCAAGTCTCTACCTCTAAACCAGAATCCTATCCAGTGAAAGGAATAGCCTTTCCTCTCGTCAGATCTCTCATGTGGTTGGCTGCAACCACTGCTAGATCCACTGATATAGTCCTCCCACAAGGGCTCCTGGATCTCTCTCTCTCTCCTCCTACTGGGAGTGATGAGATCCCTCTCGCTCCACTCTAGCTCTCTCAAGAAGGCAATCTAGGATGGCCTACAGAATCTGCCTAATATCCAAACCCCCAGACTCATCTTGATTCTCCCTGCTCTGCTCACCCCTGTCCTGATGTTGCTCACTCTCCTATCTAACACTAGTGGAGGAGCTAGCCTATCACCCTCCCCCATGGGAACCAAACCTACCCATACCACGACCTCTAGCTGCTCATGTCTTAGGCATAATTCCTAAAACAAATAGAGATAAATATAAATCTCACCACATAGCTTGAAACACAAACTAAAGAATGAATAAACCATAAAGCAATACATCAAAAAAAAATGTGTAGTATGTCTATGTTTTAGTTTCAAGTTCAAGCTAGACACAACCTAATGGGCATACAATTCCCAGAGTTCCCAGTGTAGAAACCTAGATCTGATACCAAATGTAACGCCCCGCCAGGGAACCCAAGAGAGATTAACCTAGAACATGTCACTATGTGTGCTGAATTTTTTTTTTTTTAAAGTTAACATAAAGAAACATACATTCATGTGGAAGTGATTACCATTTATACACATGTCTTACACTCACATAGATTACACGACTCAAGGGTCCCATGACGTTGAATTACTTAAAGCAAAACACAACTAACAATATAACAAAAGATTCCATCTAATTAAACATATCAAATACAACTTACATAACCATAGTTATAAACCTCATGGATAACCATGAAACCAGCATAACACACATCTACTGTACATGTCGCAGGGTATGTGGTAATCACTCTATTCTACTTAATATTACAATATCCAGATTAGGTATCACATGCGATACACTAATACAAGATTACAATAATGAAATTACATAATAACCGATGAAAGAACATAAAGAGCTCATCTGCAAAGAAACCATCAAGCACCTAGTACAAGGACGTCGAATCTCAATGGATAAAGAATCTCTACCACCCATTTGTGTGGAACCACAAAGGTCCACCCCACCATCCTGAGGAGATAACAATAGACCCCAATCGGATATCCAAAACCAAGGACGAATAACCACTAAGCAAGGGATCCTGATAGCTCTCTAATCTGGTGTACTAATCATCATAAAAGGTAAGACTCACTAATCCAGAGGCAACTGACAACATAAAAAATCTAGCATATGTAAAGGAAGGTGTCATCATGTATGTGTACCCTTAAGTTCAGCCCTGATAATCACAAAGGATTTCGGCACCTAAGTGACCATACACGGAGCTAATGTCCTCTCAAACTGACAAGGCCACTAACTATGTCAGGTACCTCACAGGGAAACTAACATCTTCTCAACACCATCTTAGCCTATACTAGCA
>MU223719.1:369729-384449 GCA_018584345.1 Thuja plicata | reverse complement strand
CTAAGTGACCATACACGGAGCTAATGTCCTCTCAAACTGACAAGGCCACTAACTATGTCAGGTACCTCACAGGGAAACTAACATCTTCTCAACACCATCTTAGCCTATACTAGCACTCAAGCATGGGTGAAGACACATCTTATTAATCCATTTTATATTCTAAATATGTCTTTAGTTATCACTTATTACAGAAACTCCACAATAAGCAATCTAGTAGTCTCTTACAGACACGAAACTTATTGCAAGCCACCCCCTACTACACAACTAGATAACCTACCCTAGGTTCAGAGATCCTAACAAATCTAGCATAGGTTGCAACTCTAGTGTACCCCAAATCAATATCCCATACAACAGGAATGGTCACACAGGTACACTAGCAGATAACAGAATCGAAAGGGGTCACATGGTCAGTTTAGGGTAATAGCATAGAGCACACACGTCATAAAGTAATAGAAATATAATTACACTCCCCTCTAGCCTTTGTATACATCCTAGGTCATCTAATGCCCCCATAATCACACACATAAGCAAAAGAGAACCATAAGGATGCATAGAAAATAAAACATCTTAAAAGACTGAAATTTGAACTATAAGCATGTAAACCTTTATAGATAACTCAACCAGGAATATTACTTAATACAAAATCAAATAAAACCACTATTTATTAAATTCAAATAATTAATATTCCTCCTTCTATTCCAAATATACACATTATATATCAATTATAGTATAAAATAATCCTATATTGAATTGATTATAATATGCATTCCATTAAATCATAATTAAGTATAATGTAGATTAATTACTTATTAATTAACTACAATTCTACATTAATCATATTTAAAAATTAACTAAATTCCAACTAATCCATAACTCAAGTATTAGTAAACCATCTATTAAGAACTATATATTTAAGTATAGTCAAATTGAACATTTACCACATTATTTAATTAATACATATATGTAAATTAATTAAAAGACACATTAATACACATATATAACTTAATTAAAAATCATTAGTTAATAAAATAATATACTAATTTAAACTGATTAAATTAATTAATTAATTAATAAAAATTATAATTAAATTAATAAATATTAAAACAACATATTAAATAATAATTAACTATATAAAAAAAACTAATTAAAAAAAAACAATTTAAAAAAAAAAACTTCAATTAAACCTTGGGGGGAGCGGGTCCCCCGCGGGCCCCCCTCCATGCTCAGCGCCCAAGGCTGCCGTGGCAGTCCGGGTACCTTTCGGTACACTGGCTGCAGCAGCAGATCGGCTGCTGCGTAGTCCGGCTACCGTAACAATCCAGCTGCAGCCAGCCCGCGTGGGGTGGTGGGGTTGGGACCCACCCCCCACTAGCTTAATTTTTATTTTATTTTTATTTACTTAAAAGTAAATTTAACACAGCAATTGCTTTTTTGAAATTTTTTTTTTAAACCAAAATAATTTCTTTTTTTTTATACAATGAAGTCCCTTTTAAATTCTTTAGTATTATTTTTTTAATTAAATAAATTCTAAAAATACGGAAAACAAAAAGGCAGAATAATTCTTTTGTCTTTTTTGTCTTTTCTGAACAAGACATTTTGACTGGTGGTATTATTTTTTTATAAGCCTGTATTTTTTTCTAGTGAGCTAATTGATTTTTTTTCCAAGACTATATCAAAGGGAAGATTTACTTTATTTTTTCTCTATAGTACAAACTATATCACAGTTTAATTTTTTGATTTTTAGGAGTTATATTGTGAATTTCCTCACAAAATTTTGCTAGCACTTCCCTACTATGCCAAGTCTACATAAAATGTAGAAAATACAGATCTATGGGTTTTCTAGATACCCAAAAAACATGAAACCCCTAACAATCATCTAGAAGCAAGAATAACAAACATGCATCCATCTAATCATTATAAACTCCAGATTTCACAAAATTGAAAACAATACATGGAGGAATAAGACCTACCTAGAATCTAATCCAAGAACCGATGAACTATACCTTTGAGGAAGATAGAAAACCCGGAAGCCTCTAATCCTGATTAAACCACAGATCTGAGATCCACGAAGAACCAAACACATGCAACTCGAGAAATCCCAAAATCTCCAAACCCACAAGCAACCACAACAATCCCCAATTCTACAAAAATGCAAAAACACCAAAATGCCAAAAATATGTTATGAGAGAATGAATGACCAATTCCCCCTAAAGAGATTCAAATTCCCCTAAACATGCAAAGGTGAATGACAACTCCCAAGTCAATCCCTAATTTAACTCAACTTGAAAATTAAAAGTAAATCCAAATTAAATAAATAAAATATGCTTTATTGTCACAACTCAACTTTGACTCCTAATTACAAGTTAAGATATTTCAATTTGAAAATATTTTTTCAACACAATTATGCACATGTAATTAATAAAATATTTAATTAAATAGATTAAATATTTATGTCACAATAATGCATGCAACCAAATATTTAATTATGTAATTAATCATATAAGCACATATAATATAGTTTTCAATTAAATATTTAATTAAATAAAAATATTCAAATATTTCAATTTAATTAATTATTAAAAATAAACTTAGGATATAATTAAATAATCAATTCGACCATAATCCATTAAATCATTAAACATAGGGAAATCACTCAATAATCCAAAAATCACCTGAAAGCATAATCAAGCAAAACACACACAAACTCAAGAGAGAGGGTATTCGAATTCTGTCAACCTAGACAAATTCGAATAAGGTAGTCATATAGAAACTCATCCAACATTAGGATGATTAGGCTTAGGTTAGGATTTTGGATCTATATGTTACCTCCCCTCTTTACCATTGAGATGAATATTTATGGGCACGCTCACTCCTGCCAATTCAGGGAAGACGATGCCCTATACCTGCAATCCTGTCATCAAAGAATACACATGTACATACATAATAAAATATCGCAATCAATGATAGGGATTGGTCAAACATGTGGATCTCACCAAAGCAAGTAACTACGTCTCCGTCCTCTACCACAACATCACATCAACAAGTACACTCACATATAAGACAACCATACACATGCAAGTATGGGGTAAGTATATCATAATTTTAAATTGACATATAATAATCAACATGATAACATCATCACATCTATCTATGCATAAGGTACAATCATAACATCATAAACAGGTATCATCATCAAATGAAATTATAACAGCTCTCATGAAAGCAGCCTAAAAGAATTTGGCCAATCAATTGAAACCAATGCCTAAAAGAGTACGACATCACCAACTAAAAAGCAAAACATGAGTGGGTATTACACAGACAATGGGAGACATTTTGTAGAGTAGAGCGAAGAAGACCTCAAATGTATGTTTAATACAATATTATTTTTTATAAAATCAACACCCTAACAAGGGGTTGACCCTTACACAACCACGACACAAAAATAAAGGTGTTGGAAAATAGAAGTGAATTTATAATAAGGTCAAGAATGGACCTACAACAACACACTAGCAACACAACTAGTAACACAAATCAAGAGTGTGAAGCCAACACACTCAAAACAGAGAGAGAAAAATGCAAGATAGAGTGATTCTTCCTTCGTTGGTGGACAACCATCCAAGCGATAATATTAATAGGGTCCCCAACACACTATAATGAAACCCCCATTGTGGGACCATCAGCACTAGGAATAGAGTGATGGCAAAACTATACATCAGTTGCCAAAGGTTGGAGAAGATCAGGAGCAGCAGTCAGAGAAGGGTTTGTGCGGCCAGAAGGGACCACACCAATAACAAGAGGTGGAGATAGGTCCACTAGATTAGAAGAGGGAAAATCAATAGGAGAATCTTCTCGGGGGGTCTTCATCATCCTTTGAGGAGTCCTCATAGGTGGAATGAGGGAGAATTGGAAGCTCGAACAGTCAAATGATCATCATTTGCATCCTTCCTTCAAGTATCAACACCTTTACAATGCAAAAGGGAATAGTCTATCACCCACCTATAGCCTAATGGCTATTAGAGAAGCATCACTAACACTGAAAGGGGGCCCTAATATCTAGAAATTGAGTCAAATTCTTGTCCCCAACAATAAGAACCACATCCCCTAGAAATGGTGTAGAGAAATCCATGTCCAAATAAATGTGAGCAAAAGTATAGTGGCCTAGTGAAGTTGTAGCCTCATCCACCTTCAAGCAATGACCAATATTGTTCAACATACATATTTTGCTAATTTTTAACATGTTGGATGTTGTCTTTCAAAAATCTCATGATATCTTGATTTTCCTATTGTAAAACTTTGTCTCTAGGTACTCTGTAATCTCTAAAAAGTAAATAATTAGTTGTGAGCTTCATAACCATACAAGGCCATGAAAAGAGAAATCATTATAGGCACATGGTAGTGGAGTTATAATAATACTCCCCCAAATGAAAATACTTAACTCATGTGTTTTGTTCCCTTGAAACATAGTTGTACAGTTATCCTTCCATCTCTTTGTTGACAATCTCAATATTTCCATCTACTTGGGTGTGGTAGCTAGTGTGGAGTCAACTCTGATCCACATAACTTGAACAACTCCTATCAAAAAAAGCTCAAAAACTTGATTCACCTATCAATGATGATGTTCTTACATGTCATATGGATTCCAAAAACCTCTCTTTAAAACAAATATGTCACCTATATTATTGTGAACCTTGTTGGAATGGCATAGAAATGAGAAAACTTAGTCAATCTATCTACTACCATTTCAACACAATCCTTCCCTTGCACCTTGGGAATTCCTATGATAAAATCCATTTAGATGATTTCCCATTTTGGAGTGGGAATGGGTAAGGGTTGCAAAAGAACAACAAGATGAGTATATTCATTTTTTTTTGGTTGGAAAACTTGGCACTCATGAACATACTTTATAATTTCATCTTTCATCCCTTTCCATGAGAATCTCTCACAAATTTCTCTATATGTCTTATAAACATTAGGTGACCAATCATAGGAATGATGAAATGTTTTAAGAAGCTTCAAATTAAGCTTAGATTTGAGAAATAGAAACAATCTCTCCTTGTAAAATATGAGATCATCCCTTACCTTGTACTTGGCATTCTATAAGTAACCATCCAAAATGGTATTAGCAAGGGTATTATTGGCATTTTCAGCATGAATTTTCTCTTTCCAATTTTTTCTATCTCTATAAGTGAGCACAAATGTGGCCAACCTAAACACAAATAGCCACAACATTCATTTCCCTTTGACATATTCAATGTCAAAATCATAGGCTTGGAGCTGGCTAAACCATTTTTGTTGTTTGTCATTGAGATTCTTTTGGTCTAGCAAGGTATTTCTTGAGTTTAGCCAATGCATGGATAATGTCTAACATCTCCTTATGATATATGGAGTAGCTCCTCTCACCATCGCTCAATTTTCTTACTCTCATACGTGATTGGTTACTTGTTTTTCATAAGAATAACTCCAATACCTTCACCTGCAATATGATGGTCAAGCTCAAATGGCCTAGAAAAATGTGGAACGACTAAAATAGGACATGTGTTCATCAAGTGTTGTTATTGATCAAAATATTTCTACATTGATTCAAACCAAGTAAAGGGTCCTTGTTTTGGTCGAATCTATGAGTGGGATATCCAATTGTGAGAACCCTTTGAGAAATATCCTATAGAAACCACATAGCCCAAAAAGTCACTTCAATAGTCTAATAATAGTGGATGATTTCCAATCAAGTGTAGCTTGGATGTTTTCAAGGTCGAGACTAACATTGTTAGAGTTGATTATGTGCCATTATCCCAAACTTGTATTTTTACACCTTAGCAAAAAATGACTTTCCCTCCAGGATGCCTAAAACCTCATCCAAATGCCTTAAATTTTCTTCCCATGACCTATTGAAAATAAGTATATCTTTAAATAAAATCAACAAAATCTTATGTCACTACTCACTGCAGATCATATTCATACAAGATTTAAAGGTAGCAAGTACACTAGTTAAACTAAAAGGCATGAAAAGAAACATCAAGTGGCCAAAATGATATTTGAAGGTTGTTTTCTCTATGTCCTCCTCTCTAACCCAAATTTAATGGTATCCATATCTCAATTCTATTTTGGAAATATAAATAGCTCCATGTAGCTCATCAATGAGTTCATCTATTTATAGCATTAGGTACTTTTTATTAATAGATTTATTGTTCAAGGCCCAGTTATCTATGCACATACACATGGTACCATCCTTCTTCACAAACACAAAAGAAGAATAAAATTGAATTTTACTCTATTTTATGTGTCCCATCTTTCAAATCTCCTTAATTCCTTCTCGATCTCATTTATGTGTCTCTTAGGATGTATGTATGGTTTGGTAATGATAGGTTTGGCCCCTTCCTCTAACTCAATCACATGTTTAATGTCTATTTCAGTAGGGCTACCTAGAGGAATGCTATTAAAGACCATGCTTCACTTGGATAGGAAGCTTGAATATTAGGATGGTATGATCACTTCTCCTCTTTTGTAATCAGGGGCCTAACTATGCACTTTTTTGTCCACTCTCCCTGATCATGTTTCAAAAGTATCTCCATGTGGTTGAAAGAAACTACTTGTGGACCTGATCATGCTTCTTGAAGACTATGTCTTGACCTCGGTGCTGGTGGCTTTCTTTCTCTGTTTTTCTTCCAACTTCTTTTTTTCTTTTTTCTTTGTAGGTGCTTATTGTTATATCTGGTAGTTGTCCCTTTGTATCATGCTCCTCTCCTTGGGGCAGCTTGTTGTTCTTTGGGTCTTCATGCCTATCTCTCTTCTCTTTTTTTAAAGGGTTTCGGGGCCCCTTCAAAACCTATTTTTACCATAATCAAAAACTACTTGTGGACCTCCATTAAACATTCCCCTCCACCATATTATTACCCTATTATTTGAAGTTTAGCTTCATGGTATAAAAAATGAGTATAATATATCCAAGGGAGCATAACCATTATAAACATAGATCTGCATATGTCTCCTCAATGATAACAACATACAAGTCAACCTTGACTTCATAGTTCCCCAACAGTAAACGCATCTATGAAATCATCCTAGTGCATGTAATAGTACACCCATTTGCAACTAGTACCCTAAAACCACCCACATCCTCTAGCTTGAGCCCCCTATGTGCTACAAGTCCCTCATCTATGAAATTATGAATAGCCCTTGTATCTACCAATGCCATCAATCACTACCCACCTAAGACTCCTTGAATTCATAAGGATTAATTCTTGCAAAAGCAATAGAGATGGGAAAGTGCATCCTCTGTCTCTACCTTTTTAAACTCATCTAAAGAATTTTCTTCCTCTTTTTTCTTTAGAATTAGATTGTGGGTTTCATTTATCATATATTGATTCATTAGCTAAATAATAATATATTTGTTTTGTCTCCCCTTTTAAAGCACAATTATCACCTATGGTCTAGGGTTTTTTTTTAAGTGAAGCATAAATTGTTCTCCTCATATCATTCAAGGCCTCACCATCAAGTTTTGTAGTTGTCTCCTTGGGCTGATTGGAATTTTCTAAAAAAAATATGTCATTCTTCTTCCTTAGAAAATCCTTTCACTAAAATTTGGACTTAGAGGAAGCCAACTCCATACTCCTTTATTTATTTATATCTTTGTACAAGAATGAAGGATTGAAAAAAAAATAACCCATACCCTGATAGGCTCTATGAGTCCTTCACTGAAAAGGACTACTCATCCCCTCTTTGTAATCCTGGAAACCATCACTAATAATCTCTAAAAATATTACATGTAAGCGTTTACTGAACGACATTGTTTCAACTTTTTCAACTCCCTAAAATGTAACTCAAGATCCTTTTTGTGAAATCTCTTAATGAATTTATTAGTGACTTCATCATGTGTAGTGATGGATATGTGGCCCAATGTAATAAGGTCATGCTACCACCAGTCGTGAAATACAATCCAAGTGTAAAGTGGAAAACTTAATTGCCTCATCCTCAGCCATAGGTCTAAAAGCCAAATAAATGTCTAGCTTCTAAATACATGTTCTAGATGTTCATTTGTCACTATCATTGAAGTGATAAAGTGTAACCTTTCCCAAGGCTTACTTTACGTTTCTCTAAATCGTTGGTCCTCTATTATCAACTCTTCATCCTCCCCTCTTCTTATTTTATCCCAATATCTCATCAAATGAAAAATGGTATTGGATCACTTTAGGAAGGGTGTCATAGGCACTCCTCAACTCATCCACCAATGAAAGTGGAGTATGATCATGAGAAAAGAACCTTATCCCTATGTATGTAAGAGGGTTGAAAGAGCCTAAGCACTAAACTCAACCATGTTTCTATACTTTATCTCTCATTGTTACCATGTTGATTGATAGAACTACTTTCCCCACTATGTGTTTGATTTCTCTATGATTGGTTTGTGCCCCTATCACATATTCTGATTATTTTTCCCATCACTTGTGATATCATATATGTCATAATATTAAACCTTATCTCCATATTTGTGTTTGAACTAACAAAAAGAGTTCTCCCTCTATCTCCTTTTATCATATCACATGGTGGACTTGAAAAATTAGCAATGTTTTCTATCAAACTATCACTACTACTATAAAATATATATAGCACTATTTGATTACTTGAAAATGGTTATATTTCTTTTGTATCTTGGATTATTAAGTCTGGTTTTGACTTGTTCCTTCACAAGTAATATAGATGCATAACTACAAGTTGCCTAACTCAAGCTAACAAGTTGTCAGATGTAAATTGTGCTTTGATACCACTGTAATATTCATCCTTAATTTTTTTTCCAGTTGCTTTCAATTTTTTTGAATGCCAAAGTAAAATAGTTTTCTAATTGCTTATTTTCAAATGTCATTCATAATGAAACAATATGCATTTGATACATTTTTGAAACATATGATGGGTCGGTAGATGCACTAGTGGCTCTTGTTGCTCAGTCTCTTGATGCTCAATCTCCCACTGCTCAATCTGCTCCTACGCCTACTCAAAAAATTCATTCTCTTTCTACAACAGGAGGATTTGTCAATGAAGGTTTCCCCAAATCAGTGATTGGTTTATCTATCTCCTCATTTGGTGTCGCTTCTAAGTCTACCCCTATCTCTTGTTCTAGGCCTAATGGCCTTTAATCTTAGGCGGGTAGGATTCTAAATGTGTCTCCACTTTCACATTCTACAGATGTTCCAAACGCTCCTTTCATTGGGGTTGGGGGTGATTACGTTGCTGCCCCTTTCATGCTTGTGATTTCTCCTACGGTGTTTAGGGGATCTCCTCAGGCTATGGTTGTGGCTAGGGTTGTTTCCTTGTGGCATGTTGATAAGGGCCTATTTCCAATCAGCATGTCTATTGCCCTTAGGATGTCAATGGAGACAGAAGAAGAGATTTAACATAATAGTATTGTTTTCACCTCACATGGAGTGATTTTCTAGTTTCAGGGCTACTAGCCCAGCCTTCCGCAATTGCATGTTTAGATTTCCCAAATTTGGGAGACCCTCCTCACTGGTACTGTTCACATTTTTCCTATGGATAAGGGTTATTTTACTTCTAAATTTGATCATGTTGAAGATAGAAATAGGATCTTGTGTAAACACTTCTTTAGCTAGGATGATAAATTTGTGTTTATGGTTAAACCATGGCATCCATATTTTAACCCCTCTTCTGAGTTGTTCAATAAGATTAGTATTTGGGTTAGAATCCCCAACCTTTCCCTTCATTTATGGACTGACTCCCTATTAGAGGAAGTGGGTGAGGCTCTGGGGGATTTCCTAAAGATAGATAAGGACTATTCTGATATTTTTAACTCCACTTATACCTGTATTTTGTGTGGATTTGGATGTTTCTAAAGGGCTCCCAACTAAGATCAAACTTGAATACTCTAAGTGTTCCTAGACCCATCCACTTGACTATGAAGAGATCCCCTTCAGATGTCAAAGATGCTTCAAAACTGGGCATGTCTTGGCTTAGTGTGGTTTATAGAAAAAGAAAAGTTTTTCTTTGTGGTAGTAGGGTGTGTGTTCTAAGCATTATACTGTTAGGAATAAAAGCTTCTCCTGGGTGGTTGCACAGGAATCTTCATGTCCTACCTCTTCCCAGGATGTTTCTTGTGTGACTCCTAGGAATATTGGTGTTGATGGCTCTTTAGCCCCTGATGGGGCTCTGGTTGGAGGTCGTGGTTCTAATGTGGAGAGTGTTGTTGGAGCTATTGTTGTTGGGTCCTCCTCTCAAGACTTTGATGATGTTTCTAGGAAGAATGGTGCATCTTTGATTTCTTTAGCTTGTGACATGGCTTTGGTTGGGGCTAGCACCTCTTTGGTTGCTATCCCTTCTCCTTAGGTTTTTGCTAGCCCTTCTCCTCAGATTTTTTTTGGCCCTATTTCTGGTCCTACTGCTGGTCTTCCCTCTCAAGGTGTGGGGACTTTTGTATAGGACTCAATTTCTTAGCAGGTTATTGTTGCTAAGGTGGATGATGGTTGGGTTACAATCAAAGGGAAAAAATCTAAATCGCCTCAGCCCTCTTTTAATATGACCCTTCTTTCCCACAAGGGTAAGACAAATGGTAAATCTTAATGGTTTTTGGTTGGGTTGGGTTGGCCTTCCTTATAGTCCTTTTCCAATTTTTGGATGTATGTTGGCTCTCCATGTGCAATTTTTTCTTTGTCATGCAACATTTGTTTTTGGTGGTGGGAGTTTGTTGGTTCTCNCCCCCCCCCCCCCCCCCGCTTCTAGGTTTTGTCTTTTATTGGGCTTATCTTATTTCTTGTAGTGGGTGGTCTTGAATATCTTTTTTTATGAGTTCTAGGTCCCTCCAAAACCTGGTATGTATAGGGTTTCAGGTCCCTTCAAAACCTATTGTTTACTTAATCAAAAACAACATGCATTTGATCAACTAATTCACCAGCAAATCTTTAATCTCATTCATATAACTCAAATAAGATGTAATACAAGTGTAAACCTAAAAATAGATCTCTCAAATTTTCTATCAATTATTATTAATAGATTCCCAAGAACTCATCAAATGACAAATGACATTGGATCCCTTTAGGAAGGGTGTCATACTTTGTAAAGGCACTCCTCAACTCATCCACTAATGGAGGAAAATATTCATGGGCAACATGAACTTCATCCCTATGTATGAAAGGGGGTTAAAAGGGCTAAGGCACTAAAATCAACCCTATTTCTTATTTTATCTCTCATTGTTACCCTGTTGATTGGTAGAACTAGTATCCCCACTATGTGTTTGATTTATCTATGGATTGTTTTGTGCGTGACATATTCTAATTAGTTTTCCCCATCACTTGTGACATCATTTTTGTCATAATATTAAACCTTCTTTCCATCTTTTTGTTTGGACAAAAAAATCTAGCTCTACCTCTCTCTTTCAGTTATATCACCTAGTGGACTTAGCAAAAATAGGAATATTTTCTATCAAACTGTCACTAATATTACCAAAGACCTATGGTTCTATTTGATTCCCTAAAAAATGGTCCTACGTCCTCTAATAGTTGGATTGTAAGTTTATGTTTTTCTTGTTACTTCTCAAGTAAAATTGATGTGTAACTACAAGTTGCTTAACTCAACCCAACAAGATATCAAGTAGAAATTATGCTCTAAAGTCATTGTAATATGCAACCTTAATTTTTCTTAAGTTTCTTTCCAATTTTTTGGGTGCCAACATAAAATAGTTTTCTAATTGTTTGTTTTCAAATGTCCTTCACAATGAAATGATATGCATTTAATCAACCAAACTAACCCGCCATTAAATCTACAATCTCATTCATATAACTAAAGTAAGATGTAATACAAGTGTAGACCTAGAAAAGGATCTCTAATATTCGCTATCAATTGGTGTTGATAAATTCCCTTTTAAACTCAAATATATTCCTTGGGGGGTATTGATTGAGTCTTGCATGTATCCATGCAACATCTTGTTTCTTTTATGTCTTTTGAAAATGAATTTTTCCCATGTGGTTTTCACTTTTTCTCCACTTGTGAGAGATTGCATTGTGCATGGATACCTAAAATAGTTGTGTAGTCTAGACCCATATTGCATCTCCTTGTTATATTGCATAAGAATCTTCACACTAAGTTGCACTTAACAAGGGGTGTTGGAGTAAATATAAATTTATCCTATGTACCCATGCTTATGTTTACTTAGGCATTATTACTTATTAATTATTAGTGCATATAATAGTTTTTGTAGTTGGTTTTTGGTTATCTACCCGCTCTCTCCTTGCTTTTATAAGCAAGGGTTTGTAAATTATTTAAGAATCTCATAATTAATTCATCTCATTTTAATTAAATAGCTTTTGCTTCTCTCATATTGTGAAGGTAGTTGTTTGGAGATTGTTCTCCTAGGAGGTGGTTTACATTAACAATTATGTCATCTCAAAGTGTTCCTATTGAAGGTGTTGAACCTTGTCAAAGTGTAGATTTTAGGTCACCAAAGACCACTATATTAATATATGGGGGTAGCTAGAAATCATATGCTTCCCGCTCGAGTTTTGAATGAACACTTAGTGCGGATAGGTACTCTTCCCAATCATGCAACTATAAAAAGGGCACTCTAGGACTTTACTATATATGGCATGGGTAGATACTCTTCCCACTCACCCTATCCCAACTAAAACTATGGCATGGCCATAAGTAGCCAGGTAGATAGATACTTGAATAAAGGCTTTCTTCATACACACTCCCACTCAAAGGAAGATGGAAGGTCCCACATGCCAAGGAAGAGCTATACATCTCTCTAAGATGACAACTAACATAGAAAGTTTATTTCTCCTCCAAAACTCACAAATAACCTATCACAGTTAGTTGCCCAATTGAGGTGCACAATTTTCAAAGCTACCAAAAAAAAAATCTCTTCAAGAGATAAAAGCATAAATATGATTCCCTGTCTCTGAAAATGGTATGACCAACACTAAGAAATTGCTCAAAACACACTAAAATTGAACAAAACTTCTTAAAAAATATAAACACACCATAAACTAAAAATCCACATCAAAATACTTCATAACTCTTCATCTTTAAAAAACCCTTGACTAGAAAATTCAATTTTTGGATGATTTTTTGAAATGCCTTATGCACCCCCTTCTCCCCACACGTCCTCCTTGTCTCCTACATGCCCTTATTCTAGCACCACAGTGAAGGGTTTGGTAAAAGACAGGGCCTCTGAGCACCTCCTTGGGCTTCTATTGGGGTAGACCCCTTTGGCATCACCGTCCTCTGGCCCTGCACCTGATCTTTTGGTGGAGTGCGTTGTCGCTGCTGAGTTTGGGGTGGGTGCTACAGTTGGCACCTCTACTTTGGGGGTTGTTGGTCTTGCTGCTAAGGATTTATCTATCAATCTTTCCTTTTCTGCTAATAAGGATTTGAAGAACAATAATGAAATATTTGTTGGAGATTTGCTTCTATGCAAATTGTTGATTGTATGTTTGTCATTGATGACAACATATAATATACAGCAGTGTCCTATAAGCAATTATCAGTACATATGTTTCAGAGCCTTGCATGTTTACTTCCATGGTGTACACATGTTCTAGTTGTTATGTGCATGCAGAGTTAGATATGCAGTTTTAGTTGAGTTATGTTAGACATTTACAGTGACTGAAGATTATCTGTGAAGAGTCGACGTAATTACATGGTTTCTTGAGTTACGCCTATCTTTGGGATATGCGTGTTTGTATTCATGATTAGTTATGAGTTAAGGGTAATTATCTAAAGGCACTAATCATATTCTAACAGAAGTGGAATGATTGAGTCAATTTGGTAGAGTCGACTATGTGAAGCGTCGCGTCTATTCAGTTTGATTTGTGTGGTTCTAATCAGGTTGCGTTCTTGATTTGGCCGACTAAAGAAGTATTGAAGGGACTCCTAAAGCCAAATAAGATCACATCTTTAGGGGAAGATACTTATAGTAGTTCATTTGGTGAACGCTAAGTGTGAATGATAAGAAAAGAGACAGAAAAAGTACAGAACACAATGTCTATTGTTTTGGGACAGTAGAGACATTTCATTCATCAAGAAAAGATCTATGTGAAGAAGAAGTGGAAGCATACAACACACTAGAACTGATCAAGACAACAGGTCTACTCAAACAGTTCATTTATAAGATATAGTGCATATCTGTTTTACTGAAGGTTGCAGCCTTCATCATTTTAGCAATGAGATTTTTGGACAGTGAGTCCTCACCCCTAACAGGGTTATTTGTAAAAGACTCCTAACAAGGTCAGACCCTTAACCAGGTCATTGTACTTATTGCATTGTAAAGAACAACTCCTAACAGGGTTGCAATATCTTCTAACAGGGATAATTTTACTCAAGTACAGTTCTTTGTGGGTGCTAATTCCTGTAACACCCCAAAATTGGCACCTTACAATTCTAATCAATTTTGGTGCATTTTATCAAATTCTCCTTCCTAATTGACTTTAATTGACTTGGTCTCAAATGCAGAAAACCTGAATTTGCATAAATCTCACATTATATTTAATTCCTAAGTTATCAAGGTTTATTAGCTAAAAATCCCTATGATTAATTAATTGAATTCTAAAAGTCCTAAGTGCTTTTAAATTAAATTAATTCCACCCCTTTAGCCAATACACATCAAAAGGAATTAAAATAATTATTTGCTTATTTGAGTGAATTATCCTCAAAAGGAATTCCATAATTCCATATGAAAAGCCACTCATGTGGCAATAATTCATTCTTTTAATTGAATAATTCCT
>MU223719.1:331898-352644 GCA_018584345.1 Thuja plicata | reverse complement strand
TTTTCAAGCTTTCTAGATTAAAATATGCATTTCAATTCTTTAATTATAATGGCATTTCTCATATAGAGTAGTTTCCATTTCAATCTCTATCATGCTTTAAAATCCTCCATTTTAGAAATGGTCATGGATGTTGGCTCTCATTCTGAGAGTAAATTTGACACCCCAGCTAAATAGGAGGCAACAGGTCGATTCAATCAATTTGTGAAATGGACAATTCATGTTCATCTTTGCAAATTTGATGATTGAGCAAGGACTATGTTGATTTTGTGCCTGATTTAAGAGGTCACATTCAGACACACACAATTCCCACCGGGGTTTTTACCTATTTGGTTTCCTTGTAACCAAAATTGTTGTGTTCTATCTTGTGTTATTTGAATGTGTTAAAGCTTAATGTTATTCTATAATTAATGAGAGAAAAGAATTAAACTAGTTGATAACTGATTCACCCCCCCCCCCACTCTTAGTTATCCCTTGGGACTATTCCAACAATTGGTATCAGAGCCAAGTTCCTTGGAGAGAAAGCCTAATAGATTAAGGTAGATCAAATGGTGTACTTCAGGAAAGAGAGTCCTAAGTTTGATGGAGAGAACTATCTTGACTAGAAGAATAAAATTATAACACATCTTCAGTACATTGGTTTTGAGATCTATGAGATTGCTACCCATGAGATTGATGTTCCCACCTTGAAAGACCTTGCAGAAGAATACTCTACAAATAAACAAAAAGAAGTATTCACTCAAAATGCAATTGCCAAGGAGGCCCTAATCAGTGCCCTATCTGATAGTGAATTTTGTGAGATCAAGAAGGCAAAAAGAGCATATTCAATCTGGAAATACTTAGAAGATATGTTTGAAGGAGACATCAAAGAAAAGAATGCGCATAGAAATACATGGAAGAAAAGATACAATAATTTAGAGATGCTAATTGAAGAGAACATCAGAGCTTACAATCAAAGGATTAATGAAGCAGTATCGGGTATCAGGAACAATGGTGGATAAATTTCAGAGGATGACATAATGGACAAACTGATGACCACATTGACAGTAGATTATGAAAGCAAGATTAACATCTTGGATGAAACCATGCAATTCTCAAATTAGGACTTCAAAAGAGAAACCCTGATCAACAAAATATATGCATTTGAGATATCAAGATTGAAGACAGAACCTAAAATGGAAATAGCTTTCAAAGCCTTAGTCCATGGTAAGAAATCTTAAGCAGCTCTAATGAGAAGGAAGAAGTTGACACTAAACTAGAAGAAATCATTTCTATGATTGTTAAGAAGGAAAGAAAAGGTAAAGGAAAATATGAAGGACAGCTACCATTCAAATGTTTTTCATGCAACAAAGTTGGCCACTTTGCATCCAAGTGTCCTACAAGAGTCAAAAAGTTTAGATCAGATTACAATCCCAAATACACTAAGGAATGCTATCATGTTGAAGATGGTGTAACTGATGATGATTCAGGAAAAGATGAAATAGGATTTGTTTCCATCAAATACATTGAGAAAATGCTTGAAGAGATGGACATTGAAGATGAAAAAGAAGCACAAGAGTTAGCATTAGTTTCCAAAGTAGACATCAGAATAGACTGGATTGTAGACAGCGGGTGTTCACATCACATGACAGGTGACAAAGATAGATTTGTACATCTAGATAAGTACAAAGGTGGCATGGTTAGATTTGGAGATAGTAATCCCAAACCTATCATAGGCAGAGTCTATTACCTTAGATGGAAAGAATAAAATAGATGATGTTCTTTATGTTGATAGTTTACATCACAACCTTCTAAGTGTTGGACAATTACTTGACAAAGGATATCAGTTGGAATTCAAAGACAACAAGTGCATCATTAACAAAAAAGAAGGAGACGTGATTGCATCAGGCTCAAAGACCAAAGGTAATTTCTTTCACCTCAACTCTGAAGTAAGTTGTTTTGTTTCAAAAGTGGATGACAATTGGCTATGGCACAAGAGACTTTGTCATATCAATTTTGACAACATAGTAAAGATAAGTAATGTAAAGGTAGTAAGAGACCTTCCAAGCATTGCAAGACCAGTTGACACTATGTGCAGGGAATGTGTGATGGGGAAGCATGTAAGGACCTCATTCAGAAGAAAATAGAACTCAGTAGAGCACAAATTAGATCTAATACATACAGACCCATGTGCGCCAACTCAAACAAGACCATACTATGGCGAGAGGTATTTCATTTTTTTTGTTGATGATTTCTCAAGGATTATGTGGGTTGTGTTCTTAAAAGACAAATCTAAAGATTTTGAGAAGTTCAAAGTATTGAAATCTAAGGTTGAAAATGAATCTGGATTGAAGATAAAATGTCTGAGATCAAATAGAGGAGGAGAATTCACCTCTAACTAGTTTTATGATTACTGCAAAGAACATGGAATCAAAAGATAGTTAAGTGCACCTAGAACCCCTCAGCAGAATGGGATAGTAGAAAGAAGGAACAAGATAATACTTGACACAGTGCACACTATCATGATTAAAGGAAAGGTTGCTCATACCTATTGGAGAGATGCGGTCAATACAATAGTCTATACTATTAATAGAATCCAATTAAGGCCAGGCATAGACAAGACACCTTATGAACTTTGGTTTGGTAATGTACCCACTGTAAAATACTTCAGAATCTTTGGAAGCAAGTGCAACATCAAGAGAGATGACGGTATTGGCAAGTTTGATGCTAGAAGCGATGAAGGTATTTTTCTTGGTTACTCTGCTAAAAGCAAAGCCTATAGATGTTTTAATCTAATATTGAAGAAGATCATTGAAAGTACTAATGTAAAGATTGATGAGAAGTTTATGATTCAAGAAAGATACTATGAGTGTGCTCCCATGATTGAAGATGAACCTAGACCTATCAGTAAGGACACGGTTATTGAAGAAATGTTTGACTATATTGATGTTTCATGCAACAATCCTGAACCAAGTCAAGAAGAATCATAGATTACAAATGAGAGTGTCACTCCTAAAAACTCAAAATACACATCTAAATACCACTCTAAGGAAGACATCATTGGAGATCAGAGCACTAAAGTCTTGACAAGATCCAGAGAAAAAGGTTCAACCGTTGATGAAGAGGTATGCTTACTTTCTTAGATTGAACCCTTAAGTGTTGAAAATGCTTGCAATGATTCAGATTGGCAAAGTATTATGAAAGAAGAATTGGATCAGATAATCAAGAATGATACATGGGAATTGGTTCCTAGACCTCATGACAAGAATGTGATTGGAACAAAGTGGATATTAAGGAAGAAGGTACAGTGGTAAGAAACAAATCAAGACTCATATGTAAAGGATATGTGCAGAGAGAAGGAATAGACTACACTGACACATTTGCCCCTGTGAGAAGACTAGAAGCTATCAAGTTGTTTCTGGCCTATGCAACATTCAAGAACTTCAAAGTATATCAAATGGATGTCAAGTTAACTTTTCTAAATAGTGACTTGAAGGAAGAAGTTTACATAGAACAACCTAAAGGATTTAATCTATCAGACAAACCAGAAATGGTATGCAAACTAAAGAAAGCACTTTATGGACTTAAACAGGCCCCAAGAGCATGGTATGAGAGACTTGATGGTTACTTAACAAGATAGGATTCAGAAAATGAGCAGCAGATTGTAACTTATTCATAAGAGAGACAGATGAAGGATTACTACTTGTTGCTATTTTTGTTGATGACATTATCTTTGGAGGTAATGACAAGCTTAGTGCAAAATTTGCCAAAGAGATGCAAAGTGAGTTTGAAATGAGCATGATTGGACCTATCAAATATTTTTTGGGATTGAATGTAAAACAAACAGACAAACGCATATTTATAAATCAGTCTAAGTATGTGAAGGAGATATTAAAGACTTCAAAATGGAAGATTGCAAACCAGTAAGCACCCCCATGATAACAGGAAGAAAGCTTTCTAAAGATGATGATTCCATAGTAGTTGACAAGACACTATACAAGTCTATGAATGGAAAACTCATATATCTTACTCAATCTAGACCAGATATTTCCAATGTAGTTGGCATTGTTGAAAGATTTGCAACTGAACCTAAACAAAATCACCTAATGGAAATAAAAAGAATATTTAGAGACTTAAAGGGGGCTATAGACTATGGTTAATGGTATCCTAACTTAGAGAACATACAACTTCATTTGTATACAGATGCAGATTGGGTAGGTTGTGTTGATGACGGGAAGAGTACCTCAGGAGGAGTAGTATTTCTTGGAGACAGGTTGGTTACTTGGACAAGCAAGAAGCAAAATTGTATCTCTTAGTCAACAGCAAAAGCTCAATATGTTGCAGCAGCACTGAATTGTTCAACAATGGTTTGGATCAAACAGGTGATTAAAGACTTTGGTATTCAAATTGATTATCCTATTATTATTCACTGTGATAACACTACCACTATAAATATGTCAATGAACCCTGTGATGCACGCAAAGAAAAAACACATTGAGATCAAATATTACTTTCCAAGAGAAAAATTTGCAGACAGAGAAGTAAAGTTGGATTATGTGAGCACTAAAGAACAGTTAGCAGACATTTTTATAAATCCTTTATCAAAAGATACTTTTGAGTATCTCAAGGAGAAGCTGGGAGTAATTCCCTTTCCTGAGTCTGATTAGAATTTGCAGTAAAGAACATCAGTCCTTGGTGACGGATGAATGGTTGACTACTCTACTTCTGGAGTATTACCTGAGCTTCATGATTTTTGGCACCCTTTGCCATTGATGTCAAAGGGGTATTATTAGTAAGGGGGAGCATATACTATGGGGGAGTATATAATCATGAAAATAAAAACACAATCAGAAGAGTAGTAGCAGTAAACATGAACCCTTGACGACGATATTGAGAATATTGTAAAAATAAGGAGGATACTTTAGGTTGATGGTGTTTTTCATATCATATGTTTCCATCAATGTCAAAGGGGGAGATTTTTGGAGATTTTCTTTTGTGCAAATTGTTGATTGTATGTTTTTCATTGATGACAACATATAATATACAACAGTGTCTTGTAAGCAATTATCAGTACAGATGTTTTTTAGCCTTGTGTGTTTATTTTCATGGTGTACACATGTTATGGTTGCTATGTGCATTCACGCAGAGTTAGATATGCAGTTTCAGTTGAGTTATGTTAGACAGTTACAGTGACTGAAGATTATCTGTGAAGAGCCAACGTAATTACATGGTTTCTTGAGTTGCACCTATCTTCAAGATAAGTGTATTTGTATTCATGTTTTGTTATGATTTAATGGTAATTATCTCAAGGTACTAATCATGTTCTAATAGAAGCGGAATGATTGAGTCAATTTGGTAGAGCTGACTAAGTGAAGCGTCGCGTCTATTCAGTTTGAGTTGCATGGTTATAATCAGGTTGTGTGCTTGATTTGTCCGAATAAAGAAGTATTGAAGGGACTCTTAGAGCTGACTAAGATCACATCTTTTGGGTAAGATACTTATAGTAGTTCATTTTGTGAACGCTAAGTGTGAATGATAAGAAAAGAGAAAGAAAAAGTACATAACACAATGTCCATTGTTTTGGGACAGTAGAGACATTTCATTCATCAAGAAAAGATGTATGTGAAGAAGTGGAAGCATATAACACACTAGAACTCATCAAGATAGAAGGTCTACTCAAACAGTTCATTTATTAGATATAATGCATATCTATTTTATTGAAGGTTGCAGCCTTCATCATTTTAGCAGTGAACATTTTGGGCACTGAGTCATCACCCCTAACAGGGTTATTTGTAAAAGACTCCTAACAGGGTTAGACCCTTAACCAGGTCACTGTACTTATTGCATTGTAAAGAACAACTCCTAATAGAGTTTCAAGATCTTCTAACAGGGATAATTATACTCAAGTACAGCTCTTTGTGGGTGCTAATTCCCACCGGGGTTTTTACCTATTTGGTTTCCCCGTAACCAAAATTGTTTTGTTCTATCTTGTGTTATCTGAATGTGTTAATGCTTAATGTTATTCTGTAATTAATGAGAGAAAATAATTAAACTAGCTGATAACTGATTCACCCCCCCNGTTTCCCCCCCCCCCCCCCCCCGCTCTTAGTTATCCCTTGGGACTATTCCAACAATATTTAAATCTCATGGACTGATTTTCCGGTTTTGGGGTTGTTGGCTTAGCCTTTCCCAACTACATAACTAGGTTTCTCGAAGATGGGAACTAAAATTATTAGGTATAGTTAACATGTACCCAATGGAAAAATGGTTTTTCATTACAAAGTTTGATAATGTTGAGGATAGAGCTATGATCCTGTGTGATTATTTCTTTTGTTGGGAGGATGGAAAATTTATTCTTATGGTAAAGTCGTGGCACCCTGATTTTAATCCTTCCACAAAAGTCTTCAGTATTATCCCTATATGGGTCAGGCTCCCTAATTTGCCTCTTCATCTATGGCATGAATTTTTTCTAGAGGAATTGGGTGGGGCTTTGGGGGAATTTTCATTGATTGATAATGAGTCTAAAAATATGTATCATTCTACTTTTGCACGCATCTTGGTAGATATTGACACCTCAAAGGGCCTTCAAGCTGAAATTAAAATAGAATCATCCTTGGGATCTTGGATCTAGGAGCTTGACTTTGAAGGTATTCCTTTTAGATGTCATAAATGTTATAAGACTAATTGTATTTCATCCCAATGTGTATTTGTTACCAAAAATAATAAATCTTCTCCTTCTTGGTGGAAGAGTGCTTCTACCCAACACTACACTATATGGTAAAGATCCTCTCACTCTGAGATAGAGGTTGTTCCTGATATAGGAAATAATATACCTGTTGGTGAGAAGGTCGGTTTAGGTCCTGATTATAATGCTCCTGAAGGTTCTATTGGGGTTGCTGGCTCTATTCCTGTCCCAGTTGCTGGATCTGAACCTACTCTTTCTTTGTTGGTCGATACCAATTTTTCTATCAGTGATTCGGTGGGTATTGGCTCTACAAGAACGGATGTATTTCAATAGTTTTTGGATTTGTCCTTACAATTCTATTTCTTGATTTCTCTTTGATTGAATCAAATGTTGACCCTGCACTGGCTATTTCTATGGGAGATTCAACCCCACTTTTGGGTGTTGGATCTCAAACTCTGAAATCATTGTGCTGGCAGGATAAGGCTATTAATTTTGAAGATGGTTGGATTATAGTTAAAGGCAAACATTCTAAGAAATCATCTCCATCTTTTGACATGACCATGCAATCCCATATGAATTGGATAAAATGATAGTTATTTTATCTTTTGCTACAGTTATCCAAAGATTTATTTTATGCACCATTCTGGGTGTTTCATTGGCTGAGTTGTTTTGTGTGGTTTTTTGGGGTTGGTGGCCTCTTGTTCTGGTTGTTATGTTGTGTATGGTGTAATCATATTGCTATATCTTAAGCTTTCTCATTGTACAGGGTTTCGGGTCCCTTCAAAACCTATTTTTTTCTCTATAATCAAAACAAACCCTTGACTGAAAACTTCAAAGCCAAAATCACTAAAAACTCAAATTCTAAGCAAAACAAATAAAAACTCAAACTCTAAGAAAAACCAACTAGGGTGGATCTTGCACCACCAAAACTAGAGCAACTGTAGAAACTTTTCTTCCTCAACAATCTTCATAAGAACTCCCCAAGTTCATTTTAGCAACATTTCATTATGTGTCAAAAATAAAATGAGAGCCCAAAGTCTAATCTATATAATTGGAGGGAAATTTAGGACAACACAAATTTGAAATATAATGTTTCCCTCAAAAACTCAATATAACTTTTTAAAATCACTTAAGTTTTCCCCGTCTTGCCTAGGCATACACTTTTGAGATCACTTTATAAAAACATGTATCACTTAAGTTATAAATTAAAAGTTACCTTTTGGTCACTAAATGAAAAATATAAAAGATTATTCCCATCACCACAAGAAATTTTCCAAGACACACTGACATTGAAAACACTTCACTTTGAAGCAAAGAGGGAATTGAAACTGAGACCAAGTGCCCATGATAGCACTTACTAAAGTAGCATATGCCAAAAATAGAAATGTCACTGAAACACATTCAAATCACAGGCTTGATTTCTCCACAAAATACTAAGTCCCCTAAACAACTCCACTTAGCCTACATGAATTTCGGGAAAAGGCTAAGGGGAAGCCAAAATAACTGGATGCAAGTAAGGGACATTACAAAAATGGCATTAAAAAAAAACAAATGTTTATATGTAACCATCACCACACATAAGCCATTTATTCTTTGAGTGCATTTGTTAAGTCCAAAAATCTTTTGTTCTGCAATAGTTAGTGATGCATGGGCAGCATGGAGACAATCTACATCATATATTGCATTTGAAGTGAGAGTTGCAATCCTTGATGAGCATTTTTGGATTAATGTTAAATTTGTTGTGGAATTTATCAAGTCAATATGTGAGGTGATCAAATTTTCAAATTGGGACAAGCCATATTTCAAATAAATTTACATCAAGAATAGATTCTATGTGAAAAAGTTAATAAAATAACAAGATACAAATTATCTTTCTCTGTATCCTTTAATAGAAGGAAAGATACATAGAAAATGAAACAAATTTAAAGCACCTTCATTATGTTTCCTATGGCTTGAATCTTAAATGATATAATATATGAGTGACCAATAAGAGGGCTCTATATGAGGATAAAGGTAATGAAGAGATTTTAGGCTGCAATAAAGAATATTTACAGCCAAGGTGAGGATACTTCAATTGAGGAGTCAACAAAATAAATAGAGTGGTGGTGGAAATAGGGAGGTGAAACCTGTATCATTTGCAATAAAATTAATTTTACAAGTACTACTCTTCATATTTCAAGAGAAGTTGGAGCACTTATTCATTAAACAATAATCGATTAGGCTCGTAGAAAGGAGAGAAACTAATGTACATTTATTTCTCACTTTGTCTTTTCTCTTATGTAGAACTAGATAAAGGGAGGGTCTTTCAACAAAATGAGAAAAAATTTTAACCTGATGGAGAAGTTGCAGTAATGTTGAATGAAGTGAAAAAATTGAATGATCTACTACCTGTGTGTGCTTGAATGTAACCTCTAAATCATGCACAAACCCAGCATAGTCTTTACTCAATTGTTCAATTCACAAAGACAAACATGAATTGTTTATCCTGTAAATTCAATTGATACGACTTGTTGCCTCCTAATTAGTTGTGGATGTCGATTTTACCCTCAGAATGAGAGCCAACAACCTGACCATTGCTAACATGGAGGATTTCTAGAATATGAGAAAAGATGAAATTTCCATTTATTCTATCAATGAGATTGCAACTAGTCTATGAAAAGAGATGCAATCAATCTATGAAAGTGAATTGCAACTAATCTAGGAATGAATTGCAACTATTCTATGGAAGCAAAATGCAATTAATCTAGGAAAAGCAAATACTCTTAATCTAGAAATGAAGTGCTTTTAAACTAGAAAAGGAATTGCATTTAAACTAGAATTGAAATTGTCTTTACTAGAGAGCTTGAAAGAATCAAATTGATATGTTAGACATGTAAATAAATCATAAATGAAAGCAACATATCTTTAATTCCAAAACTAGCCTAATTATGCAATTTTAAGCTTAAAAGCATGAAAGAAATTAAATGCAAAATTGACTATAGATTTGATGCTCTCCAAAATCCTCCCCTCAAATGAAGAAAAAGAGGTCCAATTTATAGAAAACCACGGAAAGAGAGTGAAGAGTTTCTTGAAAATAAACAATTGTCTCTTCATTCTCTTTTGAGACAAAAATGCAAAGATTATTTAAATAAAAGGGTGGATTATTGCCACATGAGTGTCCTTTCACATTGAATTATGGAATTCCTTTTTGAGGATAATTCATCCAATAATTAAATAACCTTTCAATTCCTTTTATGTATATTAGCTAAAGGGGGTGGAATTAATTTAATTAAAAGCACTTTAGAATTAAATCAATCAATCATAGGGATTTTTAGCTAATAAACCCTGAGAATTTAGGAATTAAATATAATGTCAGATTTATGTAAATTTGGGTTTTCTGCATTTGAAACTCAGTCAATTAAAGTTAATAAGGAGAAGAATTTGCCTAGTGCAATAGGACTTTGAAGATGAGAAAATGCACCAAAATTGATTGGATTATGAGGTGCCAATTTTGGGGTGTTACACTACCAACAAAGGAACTCAAGTTTGAGAGTTACGAGTATTTGGAGAGCATGGATAATCATGATGTAGAAGTGTACACAATAGATTTTTGTTTTTTGTTTGTGTATTAGCCTATGAAACCATCAACATTTTAAATTTCAATATGTAATCTAATATAAAATATGTAGTGTGAAATCTTTGACACTATTTTTGGTCCAAAAGCTTCCTCTTAAAATTTTTCTAAGTAACATGTATTTTTTCAAAGTGCATATTGAATCTTGAACCTGGCGGTTCAAAGTTCAAGGTTCAATTTCCCATTATTTGTTGTTACTATGTATGTGAAAAAGTTTTATGACCTACGCATATTTATGTCTTCAAGATATTGAATCTTGAACTTTGAACTATCCTCTCAAAGTTCAAGGTTCACATTTCAAAATATGCTTGTCTTTCTGCATTCCCAACCCACGTCTCTTTTCATTTTGGTGTCAGTGGTTTTCAGTATCTTGAATTTTGAACTACATTTTGGTTCATAATTCAATATCCTTTGTGCTTCATGCATTAGTCCATCTCAGTTATAGGTTTTTCATAAGTGATCAAAGCATTATGGATCGTGAACTTTGAACTTTGCACCTCACGGTTCAAGGTTCAAAATCCAAAATGCAATAATGACCAAATATTTGTAACTCATGCCAAATCTCGCTTCCTCTATGAGATTGGTTTTTGAAAATATGTTGCAGTAAAGTCTAGCTTAGCAAAAGTACAGCTTGCACAAAGATGAAATAAATGTGATTAGATGTGCTCAGTGAATAATGGCAAGAATAATCAAATCATGATAGGCTATTATGATTACCAAAAAGGAAACTTAAATGTAGGTGTTAAATTCTCTCTTTTCTTACCTTTTCTGTTTACAAACAACCATTGTAAGCATAATCAGAAGTGAAGTGTAGTGAAGGTAATCACCCAGAAGCGATAATGAAGAGCATCGGTGAGTTTCAAGAAATCCTCTTCATTTTTCTTCTGGTTTTAAGATTTATCTATTGTAAGAAAGGAAATTTTATCCTTTCCTGTCGCATTTTCTTGAAGTTTATTTGTTAAGCATCACTATGTCTGGTCCTAGCAAGTCGGCCTCTCAGGTCAAGTTTTCAAAAGAGAACAAGTTTTCTCCTATAAGTAGTTGTCTTCCTTAGATGCAAGACACAGTCCTTGTGGATGAAGATATAGAAGGAATTGTTCATAGATTGAAGAATGCAGAGATGTGAACCTTTTTCACCAAGATTGTAGAAAGTGAACTGTTGGAGGCCACCAGTTTTCCCGAAGTGACTTCGTACCCAGAGCTGGTAATGGAATGCAAAAATAGATACGACAGGAGTGATAGGTGTATTCATATTCCTTCTAGAAAAGTGTTGGTATCCATCAACAAGAAAATAGTCATGTCTACCCTGAGAATTCCTCCTGTGGAAACCTATGTTGATTGGGATTTTGAAAAACCCAAAAAAGAATTCCACCAAAATATCAAGGATTATAGCAATAATATTGCCAAAGACTGGTTATTAAAAGCTGAGAGAGGGGGTTCTAGGTTACCTAAACCATTAAAAAAATATCATTTGATAAGAGAGGTGTGTGATATAGTGTTCATGTTAATCAAGCTAAAGGGTAAACCTAAAGATATTCTATGGGAGGATTGGATGTATATTTTCATCCAAGCTATTCTGGGTGTAGGAAAATATGTTGATTGGGCTGAGATAATAGCAGAAAGGCTTCATGAGGAGTTATCCTAGTCTGTAGAAGCATCCAATTTCTATTTGTCTTTGTACCTATTTTATGTCTTGGCCATTTGCAAAAATTGGGAGGGTTTGCCACAAGAATAAGTGGAGGGATGATATGATGATTTATGAATACCACCCTTCTCTAAAAATGAAGAGAAATTTAGAAGCTTTACAAAGGGTACAGGATACATTCTTAGCCAAGCTTGTTTTCAAGCTAAGGGAAAAAGTAAACATTAGAATGTCAAAGGAAGCTATGGAATTAATCAAAATTTATGGCAGCTTCTATGTCCAATTCCCAACTTTCAACTATCTAAGGGTAGGAGGTTTTAGTGGCGAACCCTTGAAGCTCTCATGGTACTATTTAGACAAATGTATCTTGCTAGAGGTTTGTACGGAAATACTCCAAGTAGGGGTGAAATTTAGACTTAAAAGAGGAGTAGGTTCTCTGTTCCCTATTGATCTAGTGAATTATTTCTTCAAGATGACACATGCTAGATCGTCTCTAGATGCAGAAGTAAAGGTAATTAACCTTCCTTCTTACCAGAAGAGAAGGTACTTTGATAGAAAAAAATTGTGGCAAACCATTTCAAGATTGATGCCACTTTTCTACATCAACCAGAATTGGAGGATTATTGGGTGGATTATGTAGACAAATTTGAGGTTGACAAGAGGTTCCACTCTAGGCTTACCTTGAGCCAGATTGTCACTTTGCGACTACCTTTTAAGATCAAAGGATTTGATGTCGATGATGAGGAAGATGTGCTAGAATTTGGATACATAGAGCAGAGTAATGACGCAGTGGCCAGGAAAGTGGACTGGAGAAGAAAAGAGGAGGATGTGAATGCCCTATCTCAAGAGGTGTTTAAGAGGATAGACAAATGGTTAAAAGAAATGAGCAAAAAGAAGAAGCGAGAAACTTCTGGTTCAGTAACCAGAAAGAGTCTGATAATTTCAAAACTCACAACTCTTCTTGCCCTTACTAACAAAATTGAGAAATTGCTTCCTGCAGGTGAACCAAAATCTAGAGTAGAAGTCAATCCTCAAGAGAAAAATCCAATTATTGAGTAGGCCATAAGAGTCATGAGAACTAGGAGCAGGAGGAAGGAAAAATAGATAAGATCCCATGCATTGTGATAGACCCATAAATAGAGGAAGGTGTTTTACAGCCTCAAAGGAAATCTAAAATGGATAAGATCTCAGTCAGTCCCTCAAGAACTCAACCAACAGAAGAAGTTCCATAGGAGCTATCAATATTGAATACTCCTACAACACAAGCTCCTACAACACTGAAGAGCCTAAACTAGCTAGAGTTATCAATAAGAAAGAAGAGGAACATTGTTCCTATTTCAGCCCCTGTTGGGGACTTAGTCAATAAATACCTTGGGAAGACTCCATGATCAAAGAAACCAAAAGCGGAGGCCATGTTGGATGTAGATTCTAAAATAGGTCATTGGGTTGCAGAAATTTTCAAACCAAATTCTGATAAAGATAGTGATGAAGTCACAGAGCAAGACTTCAGTGTGGAAAAGGTGAATTTAGGGATGACTACCAGAGCTGCTGACTTGAAAATATTCAATTCATTAAACAAGAAAATCAATCACCATGTATGGAAGGATGTGGAAGAAAAGATGAAATTGAAGCATGCCATGTGTGAAATGGCTAAGTACATTCAACAATGTCAAAGCCCTGTTCCTCAGCCTCTGTCAATAGTTCCAATTGATTTAGATGTTAAATCTCTTGAAAATCAAAAATTCTTGGATCAAGTTCATAGGGACAAGTCAATGTCAAAGAATTTCTTTAACTAGGTAGATAAGATTGTCCAAGAAATCACCGGATTCACTCATGATTTCAGAGATATAATTGAGAAAGATGATGAACTATTTGAAACAATAGAAATAGACGTGAGCTCCTGGAAAAAGGAAAAAGATCAGCTAGAAATAGAAATTGCAAACATAGATAAAGTTCAAGACTATGGTATCAACAAGTTTCTGATGGAGAAGGCAACCCTTGAAGTAGATGAGAACTCACTGTTTATGGCTGAAATGCATCTGGAATGGAAAATTGTGCTCCATGGACAAGTTGCTGAAGAGTCTTCCCAAATCATGGAAACATTAAACAGCGTCAAAGAAATTGTGAAATCTCATAGTGAGTGCTTGGGAAATTAATTGACCTTAAAAGTGGATCAATAATTAACATAGCCAAGGTCATCACCTATTTTGGTGAAAAAGCTAAAAACTTAAAGGCTGCCAAGGAAATTGAAATTGATGACTTTTCAACTCTCGCTTGAATGGAATTGTTGGCAACCCTTGGATATCAACAGATGAACTCTTAGAGGGAAAAGCTTCAACAAGTACAGAACTTCATAAGGATCTGGGAGAAGAGATTTGAAGTCATCGCAATACCTAGCTGGGAGTTATTTGCAGCCTTTTCAGCGGCTTTTGAGGAATGGAGTGCATCACGAAAGGCCACCAAGGATGCTAAAGATAGTGGAGCTGAGAAGGACCTTTTAGTTAATTAGTGTTTAGAAGCAGTTCCATTTTTGCAAATATTTCCTAAACTTTATGCTACTTTCATGAAAAATTAGTTATTAAAACTGAAATGGCCCTGTGTGGCTATATATGTTATTTTTTACGACCAAGTGAGGGTCAGTTCTCTGGTGAAAAACTTTACAATACTATCTATTTTTTTGAGTTATTTTGCTATGGTTATACCTGTGAAATTATGGATATACAAATACATATTATCAGTTGGTTTTATGAGCAGATTCTGGTATTTTCATTGACCAGTCGATCTGATGAAGTGTGTGATTTTTAATTTCATTTGGAGTTGAATGATTATATTGCTTTGATCTGTAAGTATATCTTAGTGTTTTGTCAGTAATATTTTTCAAGATTTGGTATCATTTGAATTGGCCATTCTTAAATAGTTTTCTTTCATGATTCGAGTCATTTGGCTTGGAATATCTTAAATCTCTTTTAAAAATCTCAAAGTATTTATTCATTAATCTATGGTGAATGTTAATCAAAGTCTTTCATGCTTTTTGGTTAAAAGTGTATTCTGAATTGGATTCTTTCTTAATAAAATCTATTGAAGATAAATCTTTGTATAAGGTAGCTTCTCCTTTGAAGAAAAGAGTGTAGTTGTGAGTGATTCACTCAACTGTTACTGTATTTTTCTTCTATTTTTGGGTAAAAAGAGTCATTTATTTGTTAATCATTAAGAAGGAAAATTTGTTCACTAACAGATTTTTGGTGAATCCGCTGGGGAATATTCTTTAAGAAGACCAGTATACATTTTCTTTGTAGGAATGAATAAGTCATGGTGTTCCCTGCTACGGTAATACTTGGGAAAGAAGAAGTTCCTCCAATTCTACAACTGGATCTGTTTTTCACTGATACTCAAGAAGATATAATAGCTAATCTTAACGCTTTGGCTTGGAAGTCAAGAACTAATAACCAACAATACCAACAGGTCCGCCTAGTAATTGAGGAAGAAGAAGAGATTGGCAAGTAGCTAAGGGGACTCCCAATTGCCCAAGAAGAATTTTTGTAGATAGGGACGCTCAAGGCCCTTGAAATAAGTAAAGTTGGATTCTCGTCCTTACACCAGACTCTAGAGAAGGGAAGGGATTTTTGACACTTTCTACCAAGAATTGTAGAATCTCAAATTCACAAAATTTATACCCCTAAGAGAAAGGCAAAGAGTAGGCCTCCTTCCCCATCAAAAACCTCTCCCAACTCTACCTCATCATCCCATACTTGGAAATCCCTTACCATGTCTAGAAATCAAGCTCCTCCACTCATAGCAATTTTCCCAATGCCAGCCATGGCCCAATTAAAACCATGGCGAGCAGTTGTAGGTCCTTTAAACCTAGCAGGGCATAATGCCTTACCTAAAGGTACCAAATAAATCCTACCAATGTTTGCAAGAGACGGGAATACATTGGTAGAAGAGCACTTAATTGCTTTCAATGTAGCATCAGGCATAATTGTAGTACAATATGAAGATGTCATTATGCATCTTTTTGTGCAGACTTTAATAGACAGTGCAGCCACTTGGTTTGCACATCTTCCATCTAGATCTATCACCAATTGGGCAACAATGAGGAATGCTTTTGAGAGCAGATTCAAGAGCACAGAAGATGAGCACACCCTACTTGTCGAACTAACTCAATTGAAAAAAAAAATTCATGAACCCATGAGGGAGTTCATTACAAGATTCAACAAACTTGTTCATAAGATTCCAAATGCATCCAAACCCACACCTGAAAATTAGAAGAGTTTATTTTTTAGTGCAATGCCACCAAACATTAGTTTCCACCTCAAAAGAAATAGACCTACAGATTTGGATGCAACTCAGACACAAGCTATTGGCACTAGTACATTTAACCCCTATTTTTGACCTAAATTTTCAATGAGGCGTTATATTTATTTGTCTTGGTCAAATTATAGAAGGAAAATTTTGATTTTTTTTAAGCAATGCCCATGTTCATCGTAATTTCGACGAACACCCATGTTCGTCAAAATTAGGATGAACACGGGCATTACTTTAAAAAAAAAGATATCATTTCATTGTTTCCTTACGCATTTCAGAGACATCACGGAGGGCGCGAATTAGGGGAAGAAGCGAGGGCACGGAGGTTGGTGAGGGCATAGGTAAGATCTACACCTTGCAAAACTAAACTATGCATATTCTACAATCTCTCCATATTTGATCTACAAGCAACTAAGAAACACATCCATTCAGTTGTCACAAATCTTCAAAGTATTCAGCAGAGGCGATGTTGGAAGTGATTATTGAATTGGGTGCTATACTTTTCAACAGAGAATTTGCACTGTGATATTTGTCAAAACCCTATTTATGTTATGCTCTTACATATGCCCGTACCTTGCATTTTCTTGAAGACTTCATAGCCTTTCTATCAAGCCCTTTTGTGCATTACCTATAACCACATCACTGAACTACCAAACCATTTTCATCAAATGACATTTACTAGCATAAACTAGCAGATCTTCCATATTAGTGCAGGTAGCATAAACTAGCAGCGCTTATTGAATTTGTCTTTACACAATGCCATTCGCATTTGGTTTTTACTTCCACTGATGTCCACATTTTCCACATTGCTTGGAAATTTCTAAGCCTTCTTACCACATACACTGTGCACATACCCATTAGATATGCAGCCTCATCTACGTGCCCTGCACCAAAGCTCCATCATTAATCACTGACAAAGAGGATGCAAAAAAAAGATGTTGGATCTGGGCTTTATACCCACCTGTTGTATTAGTTAGGAAATCTTCTTTACCTGATTTCATCATGTATGATCATACCTTGCAAGCATTGTGGGTACCAAAAATGATGGCATTAATTTGTACAAAGTATCTCTATGTCTGTTGTTTTCATGTAGGTAGAGACCTCAAATTCTTTCCCCAAATCTATTTTACATTAAATATCTCCTTTTATATTAAATATTTAGCATTTTATTAGAACCTCGCCAGACTGAATAAATTGCCTCTAGAATCCATTGAAAGTTTACATACTTCTAATCATCTGATCAGAGAGGAAACAAAACAAGTGGCTCTGGTAAATTCATCCAAAGATGCAGATATCCATTATCAAAGAAGGCCTCAACTGCTTTCTAAAAATGGAGCTGACAGGCTGCTAAAAATTGCCTATCCTCTCATTCCTGAAAAATATATCAAATCAACTGTTGAAGATCTGTAATTCAGCGTACATGTAGACTTCCCTATAGAGAATCATAAGTTCCAACTTGTTCGAGGTGATACTCTTTTGGCTAAAAGTTATAAATTGTCGAAGTGGGCCTCTAACTGATTTATCACTGTGCAAGTAATAGATTTGTATAAATTGGGTTTAGTTTTGGCTTGGCAAAAGTATCAAACAGACTAGTAGAGCCTTGGAAATTGGTATAGGAGGTCCTTGTAGTACATATAATTGTACAAAATAATTAGTTTAGTATAGGGATGATCTGGGTGTAACATATTAATTTGTGAAAAGGGCTACTTGGATTGTAACATATTAATTTTTGTATTGAAACAATGAATATTTTATGTTTTCCATGCTATATCACTACTTTGACAGTGAAAGGATTTTGAGCTTTTCAATGAACATGGTACTTATTGTCTTATAATAGTCATCTTATCATTTATTACTCTATTTCTATAGGAAGTAGTTCATCAATTTGCTTTCTGGGTTGAAAACTTTCATCAGCTAGAGCATCCATGTTTCCCATACTTGCAAACCGAATTTAGAGCTAGGGCTGAAGGTGAGTGATAAAATAATGGTGTTTTCATTTTCTAATAATTTTCTTGTATGCTTCAATAAAATTGTTATATAAGCTTGAATTTTGTTTGATTTCTCAACAGGAAGTAGTTCATCAATTTGCTTTCTGGATTGAAAACTTTCATCAGCTAGAGCATCCATGTTTCCCATACTTGCAAACCAAATTTAGAGCTAGGGCTGAAGGTGACTGATAAAATAATGGTGTTTACATTTTCTAATAACCTTCTTGTATGCTGTAATACAATTGTTATATAAGCTTGAATTTTGTTTGATACCTTTCTTTGTTATCTTCACCAAACTATCACAGATCATCTAGTGTTCTAAGATTTAAAGTAATTAAGCATTTTGTATGGATCCCAGATTGAGGTATAACACCATTTACTTTGAAAAATATAAACTCATACTCTTAATACTAAAGTCACAAAAACAATCTAAAATTACTATACAACTTCTCTAGAAAAAAGATGAACAATTTTATTCAGGTATAGGGATGTTGTCAATGAGGCCCCCAAAAGTTATTTTATTTTATTACAAACTCTGTGCTCTTTTAGGAACTCCACATAATGTCCATTCCTGCTCTTTTCTTTCTTTTTTTCTTATCAATTTAATTCTGATTTAACAGTCAAAGTTCACTATTTCTTATTTTATATTAATGTATGTAGTGAAATTGTAAGTTTTCTTGTTTGAGAAAAATAATAGGGATTTCAAATATAATTATGTAACAATAAAATTATTAAATAGAATGGTGCTGAAACAGAGAATGAATTTTATAGAAAAAATGTAAATATTAACAAAATCATAACCATAATGATGCATCCAAAATACATACAAGTAGTGTTGATCATTGTGGTTGTAATGGATAGATTAAAACAAGTATTGAAGGGCTTCTTTGCACTTGTTAGTTGTTTGAGGGTTTTGTTGGCAAGTTGACTACCTAAGGATGCATGACTCATTTTGTGTTTTCATCATGGCAACAAAGTCATGTTTAGTCTCTATCTTAAAAGACAAAATGACTAAGTAAGGAAAAAAGGGCAGACGGAGATACTCAGCGATCAACACATCAGCGCACGTGCAAGAGATCGAGTCAGCGTATGCGCATTCAGATATAATTTGTATGACACATATACATGCTACATATAGACATGCATAGTATGGAACTATAGTACAGAAAAGTTACAAGCAGATCAATAGACCAGTAGTCCAGGAGACAGAGCATGGAAGCTGACTAAGTGTTTTGATCAGTGTGTGTTATTTTATAATGTAATGGCTAAGCGCCTTTGGTTATATGATTGTAAAGATGTAATTAACATTATAGTAAACACGCTTGAGCTGACTTGTTCGGAAGCTTTGTATATTTTGTTTTAGGGCCGACTAGTGTTTTGTTTTGGGTCGCGCCTATTCAGATTTGAATATATAAGTATGTAATGTAAAGATATGATAGAAGCGTCAATTATTATGCAAGAGGAAGATACAAAGGGATAGTACTATGCAGTCAGTATATGATATAGCTCTTTGAGAGAGTAAGAGCATTCACGCATACATGGAACTGATTAGATAAACAGTGTCATCACAATAGTTCATTTTGATATAGTGCATATCATCTTTCAGAAGGTTGTAGCCTTCATCTTATTGGGCAGTGAGCCATATACCTTTAATAGGGCTTTGTAAAAGACTCCTAACAGGGTCCGACCTTTAACCAGGTCATTGTACTCATATTGTAAAGACTACTTCTAACAGGGCAAAGGAACTCTCACAAGTTCATTATACTTAGTACAATATTTGTGGTTAATAATTCCCACCGGGGTTTTCCTCTGATCAAGGTTTCCCCGTAATCATATCATGTGTTATGAGTTGTTATGTTAAGCTTCATTCTATATATGTTTTATTTATGTTTAAGTTGCTGAAAATTAATTAAATAGACAAACACTGATTCACCCCCCCCCCCCCCCCCCCNCACTGATTCCCCCCCCCCCCCCCTCCTCTAAGTTTGGTGGAACCCATGCCGACAAAATAATTTATAGACATTCTTGTTCAGGGAAGTACCTATTTACATATACTTACTTGTCTTTTATAGCTTCTTTTTGTTTACCATTTTTCTCTTATCAAAGTATTATCATGTTTTCATTCACTTTCATGTGCCTTGTGATTTAATATTCTGGGATTGTCACTAAGGGGATTTAGGAGTTTGATTTTATGAATTTCCTTCCTTAAAGACACAATGTAATTGCAATTGATCTTAAATGTGTTTCTAACTAAGTTCAAAGTCTTATATGATGCTTTCATCTAAATCCTAATGGAATTACATGGAATTTTGCATATGACATCACAAATCTCTAATCCATATTGGTTATAGAAGCAAAAGATAAAATATATTATGTGGAGGATTATGCATTTGACCTAATCAAATTTTTCGTAGCAATCTATTAATGTTTTTGAGGAGGTTAATATTGGTTTATTTAAATTTCCATGAATTGGAATGATTATTTCTTTCATGAGATAAAACGATATTGTTATTTATGATTATGATTTGAAAATTACA
>MU223719.1:291816-304509 GCA_018584345.1 Thuja plicata | reverse complement strand
TTGTTAATTAATTTTAGGTGTTATTGAATGTTATGTGATTATAATGATTGAATGTTATATTTCATAAATGGATGAATGAATGAATGAATGTTAGATTTTAATGGGTAATTTAGAGTGATGTTAGGGGTGGGTGGGGCCAAATGAGCTTCCACCTTCACGTGGTTGGCCTTGTTAAGTAGAGAATATTAAACTATTCTTGAAACCAAGTGAAGCTCGAGCTAAACTGATCCAGAGCCCTAGTAGTGAGCTTCTCTACCTCCAAAATAAATCCATCTTTGCACTTTATGCAAAATAAAGTTTTGTTTTCATCAACAACTTTTAGATTAGTATATCACTGTTAAACACTTATTAATATGTTAATGGCTACTCTTGAAGTGTAATCTTCATGTTACATTATAACCTCAACTAGCTTGTAATTTCATCTAGCATTCCAAATTTGGCCATCAACTTTGTAAAGGCCTTCCTATTAACGAGCTCTATTATGCTTTCCTGTATCTAGCTATGATTAATTGATAAGTGTTCAATTCATTTTATTTCAGTGATAAGTAATTAGCTTAATGTCTTATATGTATTTATATGCACTCTATGTTTTAGATGCTATAATTGAACTTCTTCATATCCCTTGTTATCTGAATCTCTAGGTTAGGGTTTGTATATCTTTTATCAATTCATAAGGCTTACGATAGATTATATCATGCTAACAATCAGTTTATGTATACATGTACACTTGTTTCCTTACTTGTTGATTGCAGGACTCGTCTTCAAAGTACAATGTATGAAATATCCTACTTAGTAAGCCACCTCTCTAACCCTAGTTATTGAAATTGTGTTGTAGGGTACAATTTAAGGCAAATTCTAGAAGGGGACATTACAAAAGGGCTACTATATGATTTTTTGTATTAATGACATGGAATGTATTTAATATATTTCTTTGGGTCTATGTAGGATGCTTTTTAGCAGGCCTTTATATGATTACTAAGAACTTTTAGGATGCACATGTAAGCTGTGACTGTCAAAAATAGGATCACAATGGTGAGGGAAAATATATAGAGGAAAGAAGGCATGAAAGATAAAGAGGAGCATAGAGCAATGCATAAGGGGAGACATACAAAGTGTTGCAGGAGGGAGAATACATAACAGAGCAGGAGAAAATACTATAGAGCATCTCAGGGAAAAAATAAAGAGCAACTAAGGGAAAAAAAAATACAAAGCAACTAAGGAGTTTTTTTAATGTTTTTTGCCTCATAAGGTCTTAATGACCATACTCATGTAATAGGAATGATAAATTAGATCTTTGGTACAAGAAAAGTCAAAGTTGTTAAAAAATGTCAAGATGACAACATGCTCTTAAAATGTTTCAACGACCAAAAGTAGTTCATAGGAAATTGGAAAGGGTTGGTGTCAGTTTTTTTAGTTGAGAATAAGTTTAAATATGTTGAAAAACGTCCCAAAAGATGGATTTGGTCAAATATCTAAGTCTAGTATCAATAAAGAGTGAAACTATTACATTTTCCATGTTGTTGTCCCATTAAAAACAGTCTGATTGCAAGCATTTGTTTGGGGTTAAATATTTTGGCATTTTGATCTGACACCTATTGGATGTTATAGAGGCCCAAATCCTCAAAATTTTGGCTTTGGAATCATTCAATTTCATCAAGTATTGATCAAGATATCGCATTTTTTGGTAAAACCAGATTTGAAACCCTTAGGGTAACCATCAAGTCATTTAAAATGTAGTTTCTTAATACCTGATGTGTAACTAATCCCCAATGTGGTATCATGCTAGGGGATATGCTATATTTTATGTATCATCATTTTTAGGAACCCATGCATTCAATGGCACGTGTTTCAATGGGAAAAGTATGAAAACTATCTCAGACTGAGATAAACAACAATATTGAGTTTTGTCATGGTGTATTGGAACAGTGATGCTTGGAAGGGTTGAGTGGATTAGAAGAGGATTAGTGGCAAGGTTTGATTGTGTTAAATTGATTGAGAAGTAAGGTAACCCATAGTTGTTTTTGTTTTGTGATTGTTCCAATTAAGGGCATGACTGTCTCAATTTGACCATAAATTGGCATTTGATGAAATAAATGACTAGTTGGGTGAATCAGAATAGTAGTTGTCTAGTACAGTGAGATAAGGGAGTCCTACATGTGGCTAAAGGTAAGAGTCTAATGTTTGAGGAGGGGTCCAACTAAAGGTTATAATGAAAAGAGTTAGTTTCTTAAACATAATGGGACAATCATAGTCCATTTGTTGGTTCATTTGTTGGTTCAGTAAGTTGAAGGAGTTTGCAGAGGTTTAGGAGTCTTGTAAAGGTCTTGTAGGAGTATGGGGAAAGTCCCTAGAGTTATGAGTATGATCAGAGGGTTAAGAGATTAAGAGGACATGGTAAGAGGTTGAAATAAGCATTGCATTCACAAGGGGGATATGTTGTTAGATGGATCGTAGATAGTACCTTGCAAGTGCATTGGAATAGTTTGTTCCACAACATTGGCTTGCATCCCATTGTTCATGCCAAATTGGGAGCTTTAAAAAATAGTATGGACATCCATCAAAGCAGAAAGCATAGAGTATTTTTTTCAAATGTTGTAGTTGCAACTACCTTGGCAAACATGTATGCAAAATGTGGAAGAAAAAAGGCACAACAGTATCCTTGAAAGAAATATGGTCTCAAGGATCGCAATTATTGTTGGATATGCACAAAATGGAATTTTTGAAAAAGCTTTAGAGACTTCCAAGAAAATGCAATTGAGAAGTGTAAAGCCCAATTCTACAACCTTTTCCAGCATTATCCCTACCACTGATTAGACCCTAACAAACGTAAAAGCCTAAATTAGACCCTAACAAATGTAAAACCTATGTTGACTAGAAACCTTTGAGCTCACTAAAAAGGTGAATTTTTCTTTTTTTAAGTAGAGTCCATTTTTTGATCTTCTTTACAGTGACAGTGACAGTTGACGAGAACCCTATATAAACGACGAACTGTCGTCGATGTTTTGACGTCGTTTTGTCTATCGATTCGTCATTTATATAGGATTCTCGTCGTCGATTAGTCGAAACATCGACGAAATGTGAAAAGGGATTAGTGTGAAAGGCGCACACAACATCTCTATTACAGCCCCTTTTTTCAACCTTTAGGTTGTTGGTTTTACAACAAATATACCAAACATGGCAAGTTTTGACGAAAATAGTGGTTGTTTGGTCGACCAACTTGCATCCAAAAATTGACGAAATCGCGTCGAAAATATGGCCAAAATTTACTAGTGTGGATTAGAGGATGATTTAATAACAATGGGAAAATGGCATAAAGAAGTCCAAGTTCCTAATTCTCAACCCTCTACATCTGCACCTTCAGACCCAGTTGTCCAAAGATTGGTTAATGACATGATAGCCCTTAAAAGACAACTACCTACGACAACTATTGCCCCTTATCAGGATATTCCCCGAAGATATCCTAATCAAGGAATGGGAAATTATGGAAAGCAGAGAAATGCATTACCTGCTCAACAGAAACTCCTGATCGAGTCTTCTCTTGCTACTAGACACACTATGTGCTCCTTCTGCCTTATAGATAAACATGATGGTACAACCTGTCTTGAAATGGTGCGTTATAAACAAATGGAGGCCAACAAGGAAACAATTGTAGAAGTTCCTACTGATGAAGAACCATCCGAAGGACTTGGCAACTCCGTAAGCTACTACCTTGAGTATGAATCTGATACCGATAGGGGTGGTGATATTCTTTTTACTCTGGAAGATCCTTCTTGCTCGATTCTTACTATGAATCAGCGCGTGAACAAAACCCCTGGCCAAACATTTACTCCAAACACAGGAAGAAAATACAAAGAACCTGTTAATCAAGGGGGTGGTGGTCTGAAGAATCTAGATACCTCAATGTCACAAGTGTAGATACCTAAAAGGTCAGATTCTGAACCCATTTTTGATATTGTAGATTTCAACAAATCTTCAAAAATTCAGATTTTGCCCACAAATTATTTAAAACTCTATCCTTCCGAATTGAATAAGTTAGTAGATTTTGTTAAAGGCTCTTCTCCTCAAGTTGAAGCACATCAAACAAATGTTGTATCTATTTCTGAAATTCCTCAGGCTAGTCAACCTGAAGTTAATGAACCTATTGTCAGTGCCACAGAATCTGTCTCGATTTCAGGAAAACCAGAACCCTTTTATGTATCTTTATTTATCCATGGACACAAACTTAGTAACTGCATTATAGACTCGGGGGCATCAGATAATATCATGCCTTCTTCAGTAGTAAAATCCTTAGACTTAACTTTCACCAAAAATTTTGGTAAATGCTACTCCATCGATTCAAAACAAGTTCCCTTGCTCGGACAAATTAATGATGCATAGGTTTCATTAGTTGTGTTCCCAAGAAAAAGGTTAAAGTTAACCATCTTGGCCGCTGATATACCTGCCAATTATGGCATGTTATTGAGTAGAACCTTTTGCAGAGACTTAGATGGTGAGATCAAATTAGATTGGTCACACCCTATTGTTCCTATTGGCAATCAAAAGGTTATTTTGCAACCTGAGACCAAATCAAAATATACAATTTTTCCTTCTGAGGATCCTAGGTCTCAAATTTTGTATCAAGAAACTGATTTTGCTAATTATGTAATCTTGCCTGAAGCTAACGTTACAGATCCCAAACCTCAAGATGATGAAGGAATATGGACATTAGAGTTCGATGGGAGTTGTTCCTCTACTGGTTCTGGTGCAAGGGTAGTTTTAAAATCATCATCTGAGGAAAATTTTCCTTTTGCTTTTAAGCTGGAATTTGAAAACACGAACAATACAGTTGAGTATGAAGCATTACTACTTGGAATAGAAGAGCCTAAAAGAATGGGTATTAAGCTATTGAAGGTGAAAGGGGATGCAGAATTAATAGTAAAACAAGTAAGGGGCCTTTTTTCTGTAAGAAATGAAAGGTCAAAACATTATCAAAATAGGGTTTGGAATGAAATCAAAGGTTTTGACGCCTTCTCAATTGAAGCCATGCCTAGAGAGTTTAATTCTAGAGCAGATGGATTGGTTGGTTTAGTGCCTTTGTTAATTCCTCATCCTGATTTTGGCAACGATCTTTATACCATAGAGCTTGTTCATCGCCCCAGTGTACCTGATAATTCCAATTCCTGGAAAGTGTTTAGTGATGATGGACATATACTCACATTCTTGCAGGGTATTGAGAAATTTGCTTTGGTATTTTTTGAAGGTTCAAAATTTAAATGCCAAGAGTTTTGTACCAATCCCGAAGCTGAAAATGAAGATGGTGTTATTCAGCTAAAAGGAAATCATATTCCCAAGGGTCTAATGACAATGGAAAGCTTGTTTGATCGTAGAGATTTTTTTTTGGGTCATACAAGAAAGGAAGGAGGTGAGCAGCCTAAAAGTGTTGAAAAAGTGAACATTGGTACTAACATTAATCAAAAATTTGTAAACTTGGGCACATATTGTGATTCTGAGGAGAAGATAAGATTTACGAAGCTACTGGGAGAATTTAAAGATGCATCCACCTGGTCATATGAAGATTTGAAATATTTTAGACAAGGCCAATTCTAGCATCACATTCCTTTGAAGCCTGGAGCTCCCCCTTTCAGATAGAAGTTGAGGAACTAGAGGAACTATAACCCGAAGGTAGCTGATGCTATTTTTCAAGAAGTGGAAAAGATGCTCAAGGCGAGGATAATTTATCACATACACCATTCTATGTGGGTGGCCAATATTGTACCTATGCGTAAAAAGAGTGGGGAAATCAGAATTTGTGTAGACTTCAGGAATCTAAATCAGTCCAGTTTGAAGGATAATTTTTCCTTGCCCAACATGGATCGTGTCCTTCAGATAGTTGCAGGGTCCGAGATGATGTCCCTAATTGATGGATTTTTGGGGTACAATCAAATTAGTGTTGCCCCTAAAGACCAGCATAAAACTGCCTTCACTACTCCCTGGGGTACCTTTGCTGCATATAATCGAATGCCTTTCAGTTTAATCAACGCGGGCGCTACCTTCTAGCGTGCAATGAATTCATCCTTCAGTCACCTGATTAACAAGGTAATTGTAGTTTACCTTGATGATATGATAGTGTTCTCACGGCGAAGAAATAAATATATGAAAGAATTAAGGTTGGTACTGCAAAAATGCAGAGATGAGGGAATTTCACTTAATCCCAAGAAGTCAGTGTTTTGTGTAACTGAAGGGAAGTTGCTTGGTCATATTATGTCAAAGGATGAGATTAGGATTGACCCAGACAAAGTGCGAGATATCCAGTAGTTATGTTTGCCTTCCAATCGTAATGGAATCCGCTCTTTCTTTGGATAGATTAATTTCCTGTGGAGGTTTGTTCTAGATTTCTCTGAAACAACAAGGCCCATAGTGAGTTTGCTGAGTGAAAAGAAGATTTTCAAATGGAATGAGGAGGCAAGAAATTTGTTTGAGGAAGTTAAAAATGCAATAGCTCAAGCACCTGTTCTTGTCCATCCAGATTTTAAGAAGGATTTTATAATCCATTGTTATGCGTCTGAACATACCATGTCAGATGTGCTTTTACAAAAGAATGAAAACAATGAGGAGGTTCCTCTTTCATTTATGAGTATACCTGTGAAGAAACATGAGCTGAAATATTCTATCATAGAAAAGAAGGCGTATGCAGTTGTTAAAGATGTAAAGCAGTTTTGGTACTATATTTTGCATTCACATTCAACTGTTTATGTTCCTAATTCTGTTGTCAAGAGCATCGTAACTCAGCAAGAAGTGGTCGTGAACAGCAGAGCCACTTGGGTTTCAAAAGTTCAAGAGTTTGACCTTGAGATTAAGCCTACCAAGCTGGTGAGGGGACAAGGCATGTGTAGATTGATGGCCAAAAACCAAATAGAAGAGGTAGATGATCATCCTATGTCATTGTTTGTGGGATTAAAAGATCCTTGGTTTTCGGATGTTACTTTTTGACTTATGGAGAATGTCCTGAACACATGAATGCCAAAGAAAAGAGGAATCTCTGACGTAAAGCCTCTAAATATGTGATACTAGATGATATCCTTTATAAGAAAGGTTTGGATGGAATGTTCCTTAGGTGCGTTCACCCAAACCAACAAAATAAATTGCTCAAGTATTTTCATAATGATGCATGTGGCAGGCATTATTCATCCAGTGTTACTGCGTTTAAGATTTTGAGGAATTGTTATTATTGGCTTGCGATGTTCAAAGATACTTACTGATGGGTAGCACGGTGGGAGAAATGCAAATTTTTTTTAGGAAATCCGCACCTAGCAGCTCTTCCTCTAAGGTCTGTCATCATAGAGGAGCCTTACAAATAGTGGGGTTTGGATTTTATAGGCCCGCTGGATCCTCTGTCAAGTGGCAGTCATTCTCATATTCTAACTGCCATGAATTATTTCACAAAGTGGGTGGAGGCAATACCTGTCAAGAAGACTACTTCAGAAGTAGTATGCTCATTCCTAAAAGATTATATCCTAGTAAGGTTTGGGGTTCCTGCAAAGATAGTGGCTGATAACGCACAGAATTTCTCCTCTCAAGAGATGCAAATTTTTTTTATGATAATGGCATCCAACTATCGCATTCATTTGATTATTTCCCACAAGGGAATGGGCAGGCCGAATCCACCAACAAAAACCTAATTGCCATAATGAAGAAATTGGTGAATGAGAATGCCACAGATTGGCATAAAAGGTTGTATGAGGCCTTGTGGGCTGATCGCACATCTCCAAAGCGGGCTATTGGAATGACCCCTTTCGAGTTGGTTTATGGCGTGGAGGCACAGTTGTCCCTTCCTTTGGAGCTGGCTTTAGCAAGATTGCAAAAAGTGATTGAAGACCAACAATTCCAGAATGCCTTGGAAAAGATAATAATGTATCTCTAAAATTGAGGAAGAAAGGGAGCATATTGTTGATCATATTACCCATCATCAGACAAAGGTCAAGGAGAATTTTGACAGAAAAGCGAGGCCTCGCAAATTTATGAAAGGTGACAAAGTACTCCTGTGGGACAAAAGGAGAGCACCCTTTGGAGCTCATGGCAAGTTTGAGTCACTATGGAAGGGGCCATTCGAGATAAGTTAGGACCTTGGATCAAATTATTTCAAAATGGAATATGCAGATGGGATTGAAATGCCCTTGTCTTACAATGGGCAAGATCTTAAACTTTACGAATTGTAAGTTTCTTTTTCTCGCCTTGTACATAAGTTTTTGTTGTGTTTAGGTTTTGTTTGTTCTGCTAGTTTTTTGTGTGAAACCAAAGATCCTAGGTGCTTTGTTTAGTCCCTCACAATCCTATCCCCAGTCGGAGCCACCTGTTGCCAGTCAAAAAGATTCCCCTAAAAAAAATTTCTAAGTAACATGTCTTTTGTCAAAGTGCATATTGAACCTTGAATCTTGAACCTGGCGGTTCAAAGTTCAAGGTTCAATTTCCCATTTTCTGTTGTTACTATATATGTGCAATCCTTTCAATCGGAAAAATTTTTATGACCTACGCGTATTTATGTCTTTGCAATATTGAATCTTGAACTTTGAACTATCCTCTCAAAGTTCAAGGTTCACTCTGCATCCCGACCCACGTCTCTTTTCATTTTGGCGTCAGTGGTTTTCAGTATCTTGAATTTTGAACTCCTACTTTTTGGTTCATAATTCAATATCCTTCGTGCGTCATGCATTAGTCCGTCTCGGTTATAGGTTTTTCATAAGTGATCAAAGCATTATAGATCATGACCAAATATTTGTAACTCGTGCCAAATCTCGCTTCCTCTATGAGATTGGTTTTTGAAAAGACATTGCAGTAAAGTCTAGCTCAGTAAAAGTACAGCTTGAGCGAAGATGAAATAAATGTGATTCGACGTGCTCAGCGAATGATAGCAGGAATAATCAAATCGTGGAAGGCTATTATGATTACCAAAAAAGCAACTTAAATGTAGGTGTTGTTAAGGAAATATGGATCAAAATAAGATATAAAACTGAATGGTTATAGTAGAATACAATTGCCTTTTTTTATTGATTGATTCTACAAAATATAATGACTATATATATTGAATCTAAAGGATGTGAATATGAAATGACATGACTCATCATATTAAGTTATATGATGAGTCATGGTTGTTCATATTAACATATTGTATAACTTATGATTATCGTTTTTATGCACATCGTATATCACAAATTGTATTGCCAAGGTATATCGAATGGCACGTTTAATATAATCAGACAGTCGCGATACTATCGTGACTGTCATATACTAACAGTCTGATAGTATCATGACTATTCGTATATAACAATCACGATACATGACTTCCTTTGCATACTTGGCCGATAATCATATTCGACCATTAAGTCAATTCAATAATATTTGCATTACTTCATTTTATATTTTATATATATATATATGGTTTCACTTATAAGCATATTAATATACACTATATATTCAATTGTTATATATATATATCATGATTGTCTCGTCGTTTATTAAACACGAACAAACAATACTTTAACACTCCCTCTTGAGAGAGAGTTTAATAGAATTTGTAGAATTTTTCATATCATGATATCTAGCCTAATTCAGGACACTTAAAAGGTGTCAATCATGATGAGTTATTACACAGTAATAATATAAGAGTCAAGATGTCCGGCCCTATCCGGGACAAAAACTTTCGGGAGTTGATCTTAACAAATTATTACCCATCAAGTAATAACATAAGCAACAAGATGTCTGGCCCTATCCGGGACAAACCCTTTCGGGAGTCGATCTTGAAGCCTGGTTACTATTGTCAAGATCGTCACCTTGAAATAGTAACCTATGTATACACAGAAGATCGTCATCTTCACAAGTTGAAATATTTCAATATTTTATTTATTCATGAAAAAAATGTACATAAAAATTACATTCATATTTTGGTCATACCAATTTTCCTTCTGAAGAAGTCTATCTTTACCTTTGCAAGAGGTTTAGTAAAGATATCTGCATTTTGTTCTTCAGTACTGATGTAAATCAGTTTAATGATATTCCTCTCTACCATATCTCTTACATAGTGATATGGGATCTCTATGTGTTTTGACCGATTGTGAGAAACAGGATTTACAAAGAGCTTGATGCAACTCTGATTATCACAATGAATAATAGTAGGTAATAAAGGTTTATCAAATAGGTCAAAGAGTAATTTTCTTAACCATACTGCTTCTCGAGCTCCCATAGATGCAGCCATGTATTCTGCCTCTGTTGAACTCTGAGCAACTGCCGATTGTTTTCATCTAAACCAAGATATTACTGCAGAACCTAAACTGAAGCAAACTCCTGTGGTACTCTTATGATCTGTGGAGCTTCCTGCCCAATCTGAATCTGAATAACCTTGAAGTTGGATTTCAGTCTTGTCATATTTTAGTCCAAGTTCACTTGTTCCTTTTAGATATCTCAAAATGTGTTTAGCTTCCATTAGGTGGATCTGCTTTGGTTCACACATGAAGTGACTTAGTACATTTGTGGCAGAGAAAATATCAGGACGTGTGTTCACTAGATACATGAGTGATCCAATTATTTGTCTGTAAAGTGTAGGATCTGCAGGTTCTGAATTTTTTGCTTCAACTTTTAACTTGTGAAGGTTTGTCTCCATAGGTGTAGCCAATGGTTTACAATCTATCATACCAATCTGTTTAGAATGTCAGAAGTGTATTTCTTCTGACTTAAGAGAATGTGATCTTTCTTTTGACTAATTTCAAAACCTAAGAAATAGTGAAGTAGGCCCATATCCTTCATGTCAAACTCAACTACTAGGTCCTTTTTACATTTATCAATAAGATAGTCTTCTCCTCTAATGAGTAAGTCATCAACATAGAGAACTAGAATTATCATGTCATCTTAATCAATTTTGAAATATATGTTAGGGTCTGCAATATTCTTAGAGTACCCTAATTTATTCAAATATAGATCTATTCTTTCTTACCATGCTCTGGGAGCCTGCTTAAGTCCATAGAGCGCTTTCTTTAACTTACATACATATTTTTCTGTCATGTGTGATAAATCCTTCTGGTTGTTCAATGTAAACTTCTTCCTCAATTTTACCATTTAGAAATGCAGTCTTAACATCCATCTGATGTACTTTCCATCCTTTAGTAGCTGCAATGGCAAGTATGGTTCTGATATATGTGTATCGTGCTACAGGAGCAAAATTTTCCTCATAGTCAATGCCTGCCTTCTACGAAAATCCTCTTGCAACAAACCGAGCTTTGTGTTTATCAATACTTCCATCTGGTGCGTATTTGATTTTGAATAGCCATTTTGATGATACAACTGACTTATGTTTAGGTCTAGTAACAATATCCCATACATCATTTTTTAGAATGGACTGATATTCTTCAATCATTGCTTCCCTCCAGGTTTGATCTGATAAGGCTTTCTCAACACTAACAGGTTCAGATTCTGAGAGTTTAGTTAGAAGTGCAGTGTAACATTTTTGTGTTCTAGTTGTTTTGTTCTCTCTCGAAATCTGTTCTGGTTCTAGATTTTTCTCTTCAAGCATTTTTCTAGCCCATAATGGTCCCTTTTTATTGTAGATATTTTCATTATTTTCATTATCTGAGCATGAAGGTTCAAAGTCTGGAGTTGTTTCCTCATTATTGATGGGTATTGAATTCATGTTTGAATTGTTGTCCTCCCTCTCTTTCCCAAGTGAGAGATCTCTATCAAAATCTATAGAAGTGTTATCTTCATTGTCTGTAGATAAGAATTTTTCTTCAAATTTAACATCTCTGCTTATTTCTATTGTTTTCTGACTAGGGATATAGATTCGATATCCTTTAGAGTCCTCGTTGTAGCCTAGGAAAATACCTTTCTTTCCAGGAGGTTCTAATTTAGTCCTTTTCTCCTTTGGAACGTGTATATGCACAGGACAGCCAAACACCCTTAAGTGACTTAAATCAGGTTTAACTCATGTGAATACTTCTTCTAGTGTGGTGTTTTCTAGTATAACATGAGGACATCTATTTTGAATATAAACTACAGTGTTAGCGGCTTCCGCCCAACAAGATATGTGGATATTATGATCATGCATCATTGCCTTTGCTACTTCAATGATGGTCCTATTCTTTCTTTCTGCTACTCCATTTTGTTGAGGATTATAAGCTACAGTATACTCCCTCTTAATCCTAACAGATTTACAATATTTTTTGAAGTTATCAGAAGTGAATTCCCCACCATTATCTGATATAAGAATTTTAATTTTCTTACTGGTTTGATTTTCTACTAGTGTTTTGAGTTCTTGAAATTTGGCTAGAACCTCACTTGACTCTTTGAGTTTTAAGAAGTATATCCATGTTTTTCTTGAATAGTCATCCACAAAGATTAGATGATATAGGGCACCAGAAAAAGAAGAGGTAGACATAGGACCACACACATCAGTATGAATGAGTTCTAGAATGTTTTTAGACTTATGTTCACTTGTGGGAAAAGATCCCTTAATATTCTTTCCTAACGCACATCCCTTACAGATGTTTGAGTGTTCAGATTTCAGGGGAGGTATGCCAGAGGTGATTCTTTGTAATGTTGGTAGAGCACTATATCTAATATGACCTAGTCTTTTGTGCCAAATCTCATTATGATGTTGTACATTATGATTTAGGACTACTTTTTGTTCACTACATAACTTGTACAAACTACCATCTCTGGACCCTATAT
>MU223719.1:272749-290767 GCA_018584345.1 Thuja plicata | reverse complement strand
TTAATATCTTTTTCTATGTACTCCTCTAATTCGAGTTCCATAAGAAGAGAGGTAAGTCGGGTTCTCCAAGATATAAAATTTGAAGGACCTTCTAATCTATCTTCCATTCTCATGCAATGAGTCATCTTAAAGAATTATGCTCAAGAATTACGTAATTTGAAAATATACTCAACTATAGATTTTCTAAGGTTTATATTTTATCTCCTTTTAATAACCTTGCTGCTCTGATACCATGTTAAGGAAATATGGATCAAAATAAGATATAAAACTGAATGGTTGTAGTATAATACAATTGCCTTTTTTTATTGATTGATTCTACAAAATATAATGACTATATATTGAATCTAAAGGATGTGAATATGAAAAGACATGACTTATCATATTAAGTTATATGATGAGTCATGGCTGTTCATATTAACATATTGTATAACTTATGATTATTGTTTTTATGCACATCGTATATCACAAATCGTATAGCCAAGGTATATTGAATGGCACGTTTAATATAATTGGACAGTCACGATACTATCGTGACTGTCATATACTAATAGTCCGATAGTATCGTGATTGTTCATATATAACAGTCACGATACTATCGTGACTGTCATATACTAATAGTCCGATAGTATCGTGATTGTTCATATATAACAGTCACGATACGTGACTTCCTTTGCATACTTGGCCGATAATCATATTCGACCATTAAGTCGATTCAATTAAGCCGATTCAATAATATTTACATTACTTCATTATATATATATATGGTTTCACTTATAAGCATATTAATATACACTATATATTCAATTGTTATATATATATATATATATATATATATATATATATATATATATCATGATTCTCTCGTCATTTATTAAACACGAACGAACAATACTTTAACAGGTGTTAAATTCTCTCTTTTCTTGCCTTTTCTATTTACAAACAACTGTTGGAAGCATAATCAAGAACGAACAATACTTTAACAGGTGTTAAATTCTCTCTTTTCTTGCCTTTTTTGTTTACAAACAACTGTTGGAAGCATAATCAAAAGCGAAGCGCAGTGAAGGTAATCACCCAGAAGCGAGAACAAAGAGCACCGGTGAGTTTCAAGAAATCCTCTTCATTTTTCTTTTAGTTTTAAGATTTATCTGTTGTAAGAAAGGAAATTTTAGCCTTTCCCGCCGCATTTTCTTGAAATTTATTTGTTAAGCATCATTATCTCTGGTCCCAGCGAGTTGGCCTCTCAGGTCAAGTTTGTAAAAGAGAACAAGTTTTCTCCTATAAGTAGTTGTCTTCCTAAGATGCGAGACACAGTCTTGTGGATAAGATATAGAAGGAATTGTTCATAGATTGAAGAATGCGGAGATGGGAACCTTTTTCGCCAAGATTGTAGAAAGCGGACTGTTGGAGGCCATCGGTTTTCCCAAAGTGACTCCATGCCCAGAGATGGTAATGGAATGCAGAAATAGATATGACATGAGTGATAGGTATATTCATCTTCCTTCTGGAGAAGTGTTGGTATCTATCAACAGGTAGACAGTAATGGCTGCCCTGAGAATTCCTCCTGCGGAAACCTATGTTGATTGGGATTTTGAAAAAGCCAAGAAAGAATTCCACCAGAATATCAAGGATTATAGCAATAATATCGCCAGAGACTGGTTATTAAAAGCTGAGAGAGGGGGTTCTAGGTTACCTAAACCATTAAAAAAAGATCATTTGATAAGAGAGGTGCGTGACATAGTGGTCATGTTAAGCAGACTAAAGGGTAAACCTAATGATATTCTACGGGAGGATTGGATGTACATTTTCATCCAAGCTATTCTGGGTGTAGGAAAATATGTTGATTGGGCTGAGATAATAGCATAAAGGCTTCACGAGGAATTATCCCAGTCTGCAGAAGCATCCAATTTCTATTTGTCTTCGTACTTGTTTTATGTCTTGGCCATTTGCAGAAATTGGGAGGGTTTGCCACACGAACCATGAAGGGATGATATGATGATTTATGAATACCACCCTTCTCTGCAAAAGAAGAGAAATTCAAAAGATTTCCGAAGGGTACAGGACACATTCTTAGCCAAGTTTGTTTTCGAGCTAAGGGGAAAAGTAAGTCATAGAATGTCTAAGGAAGTTATGGAATTAATCAAAATTTATGGCAGCTTCTTTGTCCAATTCCCGACTTTCAGCTATCTAAGGGTAGGAGGTTTCAGTGGCAAACCCTTGAAGCTCCCGTGGTACTGTTTAGACAAATGTATCATGTTAGAGGTTTGTAGGCAAATACTCCAAGTAGGGGTGAAGTTCAGACTTAAAAGAGGAGTAGGTTCTCTGTTCCCTATTGATCTAGGGCATTATCGCTTAAGGCTGACACATGCTACATCTTCTCTAGATGCAAAACTAAAGGTAATTAACCTTCCTTCTTACCAGAAGAGAAGCTACTTTGATAGCAAACAATTTGTGGCAAACCATTTCAAGATTGATGCCACTTTTCTGCATCAACCAGAATTGGAAGATTATTGGGCGGATTGTGTAGTCGAATTCGAGGTTGACAAGAGGTTGACATTCAACAACTTCAAAGCCATGTTCCTCAGCCCCTATCAATAGTTCCAATTGATTTAGATGTTAAATCTCCTGAAAATAAAAAATTCTTGGATCACGTTCATAGGGACAAGTCAATGTCAAAGAATTTCTTTAATTGGGTAGATAAGATTGTCCAAGAACTCGTCGGATTCACTCATGATTTCAGAGATATAATTAAGAAAGTTGGTGAACTAGTTGAAACAATAGAAACAGACGTGAGCTCCTGGAAAAAGGAAAAAGGTCGGCCGGAAATAGAAATTGCAAACATAGAAGAAGTTCAAGACTATGGTATCAACAAGTTTTTGGCGGAGAAGGCAACCCGTGAAGTAGATGAGAACTCATTGTTCGTGGCTAAAATGCATCTGGAATGGAAAATTGCACTCCATGAACAAGCTACCGAAGAGTCTTCCCAAATCACAGAAACATTACACAGCGTTAAAGAAATTGTGAAATCTCATAGTGAGTGCTTGGGAAAATTGATTGAGCTTAAAAGTGGATCAGTAATTAACATAGCCGAGGTCATCACATGTTTTGGTGAAAAAGTCAAAAACTTAAACGCTGCCAAGGAAATTGAAATTGATGACTTTTCAACTCTCACTCGAATGGAATCGTTGGCAACCCTCGGATATCAGCAGATGAACTCTCAGAGGGAAAAGCTTCAACAAGTGCAGAACTTCAAAAGGATCTGGGAGCAGAGATTTGAAGTCGTCGCAATACCTAGACGAGAGTTACTTGCAGCCTTTTTGGCGGCTTTTGAGGAATGGAGCACATCACGAAAGGCCGCCAAGGATGCTGAAGATAGTGGAGCTAAGAAGGACCTTTTAGTTAATTAGTTTTTAGAAGCAGTTCCATTTTCGCAAATCTTTCCTGAACTTTATGCTACTTTCATGAACAATTAGTTATTAAAACTGAAATGGCCCTGCATGGCTATATATGCTATTTTTGACGACCAAGTGAGGGTCAGTTCTCTGGTGAAAAACTTTACAATACTATCTATTTGTTCGACTTATTTTGCTATGGTTATACTATGAAATTCTGGATATACAAATACATATTATCAGTTGGTTTTATGAGCAGATTCTAGTATTTTCATTGACCAGTCGATATAATGAAGTGTATGATTTTTAATTTCAGTTTGAGTTGAATGATTATATTGCTTTGATCTGCAATATATCTTAGTGTTTTGTCAGTAATCTTTTTCAAGATTTGGTGTCAGTTGGCTTGGAATATCTTAAATCTCTTTTAAAAATCTCAAAGTATTTAGTCATTGATCTATGGTGAATGTTAATCGAAGCCTTTCATGCTTTATGGTTAAAAGTGATTCTGAATTGGATTCTTTCTTAATAAAAGCTATTGAGGATAAATCTTTGTATAAGGTAGTTGCTCCTTTGAAGCAGAGAGTGTAGTTGTGAGTGACTCACTCAACTGTTAGTGTATTTTTCTTCTGTTTTGGGATAAAAAGAGTCATTTATTTGTTAATCATCAAGAAGGAAAATATGCTCAGTAACAGACACAGTCATTTGTTCATTTCTGTATATAAACTTTAAGTTAATGTTAAACATTACAACAATTCTTGTTTAGAAAGTTTGTTGTCATGATATTTTCTATAAATCATTAGAATATATTAAAAATGGCATCCCCAAGTACCTTGTCTCTTATTTTTCAAAAATATACTAGTCTCCTAGCAACCTTGGATTTTAATCAGGGTTATGCCCAATCCCATTCTAATTGATAAGCAACCATGAAAATCATTAAATTAAATAATGATTGAAACAAACAATAAATAACTTCTAGTCGTAATTTATAACAGACCTTGAATAGAGAGTAATTTCATATGATCAACACTCATATACACAAGAAAAAATCCCCCACAGTTAAGAAAAATGTGTAAGAGTTGAAGAGCATTATTGGGAGGATGGATGATATCCAGGCCAAGATGGATGAGACCCTGGAGGAGAATGTTGGAGTAATGAGTGCTGCCACATGAGCTGGTTTCGGCTGGTCTCTGACTTTTTTGCTGATTTTTTCTATTTTCCTTTCTTTTGGTCGTTTGTGTTGCCCCCCTATGGCATGTTTGTTGATGTTACATCTTCTTGTTGTTGGCAATACTTCCTATCTTTGTAATTCCGTGATGTAAAGGGTTTCGGGTCCCTTCAAAACCTATTTTTACCAATAATCAAAACATTCATATACACAGAAAGCATAACATCGATTACTTTAATAACATTAATTCTTTTGATATGACTTTTCGGTCCCATAAGAAGGGGACTAAAGGCAAATCTTAATGGTTGATTTTGGTCATGGGCTGCTGATCTTCAAAGTTTTATATTTGGCAGCGTTCTTCTGTGTATTGTCTGGGGGCTGGCCTATTATTCTGGCTGGTCCGTTGTGTGTTTTTTCGGGGAACTTGTAATGTTTTATCTAAAGTTTTAGTTCTCTATAGGGTTTCGGGGCCCCTTCAAAACCTGTTTTTTTCCATAATCGAAAACATTAATTACTTTAAGCCACAGCAATTTCTATACCAACAATATTTTTCTTTATTGCATTCTAGGAAAATATGTTTCTCGCAGTCACTGGTAACAAATAGTAAGACTCAAGAATAATGTTTCCTTTTTGTGTTTCAGGATGATAATATATCATGGATCTGTAACGCTTAAAGCATGTATTCAACTAATTTCCTTTCAGATAAGGAACTAATTTTAAAGAGATGAAATTTAACTTTATATCTGAGCCTTGTATCTGTAGAAACAAGCTGAGTAATGACAAATGGAGCAAGTATGCAGCTAGACAGTAACAAACCACAGTTGAACAACATCGAATCCTTGGCTTTCAAGGATTCTGAATCAGTAGGCAAAAATAAAAACAATAAAAGTCAAGTCACTCGCATTGACTCTGAACTTTAACAGTAACAACTCCATTTACAATAACCACACTACTGTCAGAAAGCAAAGGCAACAAATCACTCTAAAGCAAAGCAAATTCTCTATCCTAATAACATCAAATAAGATGGGTAGGAATGCTGATAAATTATTGTATTAATCATGGCAAAAATAGTGTCTTTTCAAGAGCAAAAATATGGCTCTCAACTTTACAAGTATTTCAAAACGGTCGAAAAGATCAATCAACTACTAGTACACATAGTAAACCAATAACCTATTTTTCCTAGTACTCCTGCAAGAGGAGAAAAAAAGTAGCCTATAGGTTTGAAAAAGCAAATGCTGAGATGATAATGTTAGAAAACTCCTGCACAACATTTAAGTACATATTTGAAAACGCTCTTCCGGATTTTCTATATGTATAAACCCCACTTGATACCCTACAAATTAGCCACATGGAGTAAGCTTCTTGTTTCCAGCTCCTCGAGGGTTATCGTCTTTCCAGTCATCCCAAGCCCTGGCCTTTTCTTCCTCAGCTTCATCACCATCTGTCACTTCCTTTTGACCATCTCTAAACCAAGAGGAATTTGCCTCTTCCAGATATTTTGCATTTTGCTCTTGCCACTTATTCATCATCTCCATTTCCCGCATTCCAGCCTCCTCAATACTCATAGTAGGCAGCCTGGAGTCATTACATAGAAGCAGCAAGAACCAATATTTAGAATTCTTCAATTAACTTGTGAGGATACAAAAATGCTATTTGCCATATCTAAATCATGCTTATACATTTTTTTTTAAAAGTGCATAGCTTTTTTCAACTGCTATTTACAATTACCGTCTATGCTATCTCCAACATAGCCAATGTTTTATTAAGGTGGGGAACAGCATGACTAGAACTTTGAATAAATCATAGAATGTTTCTCCCGCTCTAAATTCAGGACTTGAATACCACAGCCAGAAATAAGATAGAGTCTTTCAGAACTCAAATTGAAAATGAGAGTTAAAGCAAAGGGTGTAAAAATTGAACTAATCAAAACAACTTTGCAGCAGAGCTTGGAAAATGTTTAATATCGCCCTTTGTTTTTGCAATAAAAATAGAACAAAGATGAGAAAACGCAGGATATGATTATTTGCAAGAAGTTTCTACCCAAACTAACATGCAAACAGGAATGGCTCAAAGAATATAATTTCAATTATCAGTCATGCTGGTAAATTCCTAGGTAAATTCCCAGAAATTGTGGGGAGATGGGAGGGATGTCCCCCTGTTGTCTCAACACTGCCGCTCAAGACATGGTAAGCTCATCTCATAATTTTTAAGTACTGATATGGGTCACAAGAATGCCCAAGGGACAACCAACTGAATACACAAGAAAGTTTGATAAAAAAACAGAGATACAAGTTTTGAGAGAGCCTGTTGAGCCAAGGCTTTTCCTCTCAATCTCCATTTACCTAGTCATAGATCAGTTTCTATTGGCCATTTTATGGCTGGCTCAAGCCAAACCCCGAGATGTCGCATGTTGCAGTTTTCCATGAGCACATAATTGGTAAACCTACAATAAACTTTATCAAATCAATTTGTTTTTATTTTCCATGCACCCTACCTCCATCTCTTTCCATTTAGTTTTGTGGCGCTTTCCAGCCCACAAACGTGGCTAGATTAGAGAGAGCAAAACGACAAAGCACTCTTCTCCAAGCAATTTCAATGTATCATGCATCATGGATTGATCTGATCACAACAACCAGAGAGTCTACAATAACAACCAAATTCATGGCTCCCTTTTAGTTGGAATTATTCCGATCACTTTGTTAGGAACATTGTTCACCTAATCCTCCAAAGCTTGAACCTAAAATAGCAAATGCTTCACACAAATCTCTATGATCCATGTGTGGAGCACTAGCCAAGAAGTACAAAAATTGTCCACATCAGGTCTTGTCTATGGGGCATCTAAAACACCGTTTGTAGTGGTGGTATTGATATTGTTTGAATAGTTATTTTGTACGAGAATAACCAAAGTATCATTTACGCCATAACTTTTCCTACCACTGTCTATGGAGATCTAATATATTCAAAAAAATTATCAAGGGTGTTCTCATGATACATACAAGCATATTTTTGGACCTCTTTGAAGGTATCTTTGTTAAGTGGGTATGCCACTGATCTATCCTAACCTCTCTATTTTTCCTTTTGATTGGACTTTTATTGCACTAACAGTGTAGTAAGTATTAGGCTCTTTCCTAGAACTCATGATTGCGAAGTACATGGGTGTACTTAATCTTAGTGTCTTTGGGTGTTCATAATTTGTTGTACATCAAGTTTCCAAGACGTGTCAAAACAAGTGAGAGCATTTATAGCCCTCTGAGGATGCCATCTTGAATTTGATCCATTCGTTTAATTTAATTTTCTTAAAGCTACCCCTCTCCATTCACATTGCAAAACCTTGAGTTTGGCGCTGCAACACAAAAGGAACCTCTAGTGGAGTGTGTTGATCTCTAGTTTCACCTTCTCTAGCCTGCTTTTGCCTGCCATCTGTATAGATTGTGATGGTAGGGCAAAGGGTCGGAGGTTTTGTGATCAAGCTTCCTATAGTCAAACCTTGTGTGAGTGGACTTACAAAATGCAGAGAAGGATTCAGAATAAAAAAATCCAGCACCGCTGGCATGTCAAAGGAAGTGCATCCTTGACGTAACCACTAATTGTTGAAAAGGTATGCTCTAAAACCACTGATTCATGGCCCAAGTGTGCACAGAGGACAATGCATACAAACAGATTCGAAACTGTTACACATGAAAGTAATGAAAGAATCATAAGGGCACAATTACAATATTCAAATGTGCTTGGACAAAGAAATCCACAAGCGAGGAGACACCGTGCTAGAACTGTAACTACAAAGTTGAGTACAGAGATTAAGTAGGTCAAATGTGTACCACATGATATTTCTCTATTTCATGACAAATTGAACAATGGCTATGATACATTATTACACAGGTGTAGAAGATTAAGGGCCAATGTGGGAATCACAGGAAACACAACCACTCACATTCTGATGGTTTGTTTCCTCTACTGTGTTGTTGTCTGGATACTCTACAGAACAGCTCACAAAATAAGGCTACAACTGTCAGAATTGTGGGACATGTAAAAAGAGGAATTAGAGCTAAGCAATAGTACCATGTGTTTTTGTGAAGGCCTTAAAGCTTGTGGTGAAGTAAACAATGGAGCTCAGCACCATCATTGTACCAGGAGTTGATCTTTCAAGATCAATTACTACAAATGGGGAAGTCTCAAAACAGAAAAACAAACGAAATGTCCCATTGCAGGTAAGGACATGCTATACATTTTTGCATGACAAACAGGATGAGAATAAGATAAAATTACGGATTTTTATTCTTATAAACAAGAAAACAATGTGATACAGACACAAGGGAAGCACACAAATATCCATCATTCACATTCTGTTATTTTTAGAGCCGAAATTAGATATTAAACACAAATATGTTCACCATCAAACTTGTGAAGTTTATGTTATCCATCATGCTGGCTTCTACAACGTAGAACATCTCAACAATAAACCAGGTGACATTGGTTAGCATAGATTCTAAAAAGTTACTTCAAATTTGGTTTAAAATGCTCAATATTTTATGATAACTTAATGACATCTGAGAGGTCTAACTCATTCATCTCTTTTAAATATTTTGGAATAGAACAAACACAAGGAAAGATTGGAAGGAAACAAAGCTTAAGTAAAGTATAATTTCATCATGATGTAAAAGCATCTTATTCTAGAATAAAATTTGGGTTTGCCCACTGATTAGAAAAAAGTTATCCTTTCAGTTGATTTCCTAATTTAAAGCCACAAATCTCAAGCATGGTAAGCATACCAACCTGTGCCTTGGTTGAAATACTTGAGCAGCAATTTGCTCCCTTTCAGTGGTTAAGTTGCCACTTGTTTGACTGGCAGGTCCAAACAACATAGGTGTATGTTTGTGCTCATTTACATGCAATGGATTTGCTCTTCCTTCAAGAACATCCCTAGCAAAAGTAGCACATGTGATAGGCTGCATTGGCTTCTCAAATTGTGATCTCCTTGCTGCATTCTTGTGCCATGCCTCTGCTTTTTTTGATCGCTCTTCAAGCATTGTTCTCATCAACTCATTTTGGCCATCCTGTCATATCAACTACGGTAAGCTTTACTTTAAACACAATAGCATGCTACTTTTATCAAGCAAGTTGAATCTGATCTAGCTTCACGAAAATTGACATCAAATACCATGGCATGAAACCAATATACTGCTACAATTGATAGTCAATAATTTATCATTAGTGTAGTTAAATTATGATAAACAAATGTATATAATTAAAAAGAATTTGGAAAAGTTAATTGGATAACTTAGAAAAGTTAATTGAAATTTGAAACAAAGAACCAAGGCACCAACTATTTTACCACAACGGCCTTCCATTTTCCCATTCACTTCATTATTTTCTACACATATCAACCATTGAAAGAACGTATACAAGTCTTTTGCCAAAGGATAATTGTATAAAATTTTGATAAAATAGGTAGCATAAACACCAAAAATTGAAAAACTTGCAAGGCAGAGATTAAGAAACAAATCATCTACAATCATCTTAGTAAAACTGTATTTACAATATATTCCCTTTTAATTTTCCTGCACCTGCTTTAATTATGATATATATACCGCCATTCATATAACTTATTTTTCAAACCAATAGACTTACCACATATTGTGATTTCCATAGCTTTCTTCTAACTTGCTGTGTCCAATTATGCATAATCTAAAGAATAGAAAGAAGACAAGAAGGAAAATAGAACCACTGGTTGAAAACTGTTTATAAACATTTCTTCTCACTCCATTCAGAATTATGTTCTGTAAAAAAAAGGGTGGGGAAATAAGTTCTCAATGCATAGCTTCAGGAAAAACAAGTTTCTATTCTTACAGGAATCAGCAATCCTTCACCTTGAGTATGAAAGCTCATTGATGCACATTTCCTTCACAAGAAATTGCATTAGGTCATTGGTTGCAAACTCTTGTCTTGCAAAGTGTTACCACTACAAATTTCAGAAACTCATTAGAAGTCTTGTTACAAAATTAGTCATTTCTTCCCAGAATGCTTCTTATTTCCTCTGTCACGATTCATTAGACATGCCATCCACATAATCTTTTGCTATGGTAGAGATAGAAGGAAGTTTCAGGATGGGTATCATGAAACAGGGTTCACTTTTAAAAGCAGACTTTAGCTCAAGGGAAATGTTTTACAATGCTAAAAAGGATTTTACCAAGTTTTCACTAGCCCCAAAACCTAAGGAAACATTAGCCACAGGGTGACAGACAGATAAACATAATTTTAAATTCATTCCGACCTCTTGAGACCATATGGGATGCTTCAATATTCCCGACAAAAATCTTACATAATTTTGTATTTCTGTGATATGCTAGCTATCAAATCATAATACTAGTAAATTACAAGATGTTATAACAGATCTCAATATTCCCATGAAGCTTTTGCAGCTTTATCATATGCTGCTGGGAACAATCTAAGCCCAAATAAATACCTTCTTGCTGTTGAAGAAGCCCAAATGTTTCTGTGAACAATCTAAGCATTTGACGAAAGCCAAGGCCCAAAATAATAGAGATCATTGAAATGAACCATACAGAAACTTCAGAAGTAGCCATCACTGTGGAGAAGGAATATCAACTGTGATAAAGCTCAAAGAGGGTAATCTTAGAGGAGATGGAACATTAATTAGGAATCCCGCTTCAGAACTAAACAATATGCCCCCAACAACATGAGAATATATGCTAGGCATTTTTTAGGCACTTGTTGAACTGGCTGACATGATCTTGGTACCTTCAAATGTATAGTGTTTACTAGCATTTATCCTAAAAAGAGCAATAAGGTATACCCTATCTTAAGGGCATACAACAACCATATAAATCAAAGCTCTTTGCTCAAACAAAGACTTAAACCACAACCAAAGGTGCGAGAAACTGGAAGGCTCGGCATCAACAGTGCCATCAAGTATAAACTCTGGTGGAACTGAGTGGTAGCTGACAAACTAAACGGCCAAGAACAAACTACTCTAGTGCCACTGATCTGAGATCTGAGGAAGCCCAACGCTAGCAAAGCAGCACAGAAAAGGTTCAGAATCAGAGGGTTTCAAATCCGGACTCTGATGTATATGTATAGATTCATTACAGCATAATAGCTGCTACAGAGACGATGAGAATCTGTGTATCAAGAATTATTCCACATGACAAACTTTTTCTCTGTCCAAGTGACCTAAGATCTTTTACAAGATAATATAATATTAATTAATCTATTAATGCCCATTTGTTTATCAGAAATGTATTACAAAAAGAATTGTCATTTCCACTCAATTGTCTAGATCTCAATCTCTATTTCTATACAACTGTAAACTAATCCATATATTTATAAAGTTCCCACAATTTTAAAATTAAGTTCCATAAAATTAAAGCATCTCTATATTTCAGATAGCTTGAGTAGCAAAGAGAATAGATAACAAGCAGCACATTTTCTTTATTGAATTGTCTCTTATAATTCAATAAGTCAATCACATGTCTATTATCAATTACCAGCATATTATTTTCCATCATGCCAGAAACCAGTTCCTCCTCTTTCTTCAGCCCATCTAGAAGATCTAGGACCTGGAAAGAAAAATGAGTGAGTTAAAATCATGGTGTATCACCAAAAGACCACATTCACATATCCCTATGTTTTACAGCATTTCAGAGCAGAGAGCGGGGTACACATTTTGGAGCAGCATTCTGGGGGATCATTGTTAGAGGATGGTCGTGGGACAATAGTATAAAAATAATATATATGTATGTATGAATTCTACTTCTAAATATATATCATATATATACACTTATCAGTAGCCTCAATTTAATATACACCTGATAATGGCATTGTGTGATCTTAAATCAAATGTCATAAACATAATACCACTAAGCAACAGGGGATGGCAAAGGGGTGAGAAAGGACTAAAAGAGATCATATTACATTAGTGTCACAATGTTTCAGTGGCAAGAGAATATATGAAACAAGCTCACAACAGTTCAATCATTATTAAGGATTATAAGAGGTGTGTGAGGCAGATAGTATCATATACATGGGCATTTGATATAGGTTGTATATCATATTTAAGTTTCTTCAATGTGCTTCAAGCTCTAAGAATTTATTTAGTGCAATAGCATCTTGATCAGACGCTGGTGGCAGTAAGGTTGAAGGTGGCAACAGTCTATGGGACGAAGTTTGAGGCAGAATAGATGCTATCCTTGGATCTGGCATATTGAGTGCAGTACCGGTGTCTGGATCATGGCAGCAAAAAACTGTACGGGAAAAAATCAAAAACCAAAAGCATAAGATTTTTTCCAAAAACTAGGAAAACAGTATTATTCAGAAATGTATAAAGTCACTAAAAAATGAGAGAGAAAAACCTACTATTTTTTTAATTAAAGGCATTTTAATAGCATATAGATATACAGAGAATAAAAATGAGAGCATGTATAGGGTGGCAGCCCCTAACATGGTTGAGAGGCAATGCACCTCATGAGGGTCGGGGGGACAATCGCCTTAATGGGATTAACAGGTGTTTGTCATGGGGTTCTAGGGGATGTGCCCTTCGTGAGGTCAAGAGGCAATGCCCCTCATAGGATCCAGGGGGGTAGGCTCCTTGTCATGATACGGGGTGGGGTTGAGGGGATCCCCACCACCATGCACAAATAAGAAACCTTTGAAACCACACAAACCTTCACGGGACATGCTATTTTTCATGATTCTATCACGTTTAACCAGGCTTCAAGATTCCTCCAATCCTTTCAAAAGAGGTTTGACCTTTACATTTGATTGTTATCAATTTTACTGCTTTTATTAGTTAACAGTTGTATAATTTTAATAGAATAAAATGGAACATTCCATGTTGATGAATACCGAGGAACACAAATAGAGGTTTCCAAACAAGGTAAAATGACTGAACAAACAACAAAAACTAAATTGCCAGTCCTAATATAGGAATGAGCATGGGTTTGGTCCCTCAGGTATGAACCCCTATGTATTTTTAATATATATTTAAATATAAATATTAAACATTCATAATTTGTAAATATATACATTAAAAATATTCATAGTTAGTAAATATACATTAAATGTATATAAATATTTATAATTTATAAAACATATAAAAAATTTAAAAGTAAGTACTTACAAATTTCTAATTCATGGTGTACATTCTATAACAATGACTTATTAAATATGCTGAAAATTTAAATAAAAGCCAGACTTCTAAAAACAACTGGCAAAGGGCTTTTCCCATCTCTCCACTTGGTCGATAGGAAAAAGACCTACATATATTCCTTTATTATTATTGTAAGCAGGAATGAAGAGCTAGGTAATATGTTGGATCAAAGTTCTTGATCTGCTAATCATAGGGCTAGGAAACAAAAATGGAAAAGCTGGTTGTAGTCTTCCTCCAGCACTGAATCTATCCGGCGTAAGTAAAAAGAATATTGGAAACCCTGATCTCAAAGGAAAACAGATTAAAAACTCATTGAGAATCATTGCCTGCAATTTAAACACAACTTTACCAGAATCAGTTACCAAACATTGACCACGATATTTTTTCAAAACAATATTCTGTTGGGAATAAAATTGCCAGCAATTTGTGTTTCACAGTTTTGGCAATTAATCGTACATTTTTTTCAATTTTTGTTTTTTTCTAAATAATTTGAGGAATATATCTCAAGAGAACTGGCAAATCCTAATTAGTGTGTATTGATGCTTAGGGTCTAGGATCTGGCTGTAGAAATTGACAGAGACAATAGTGTTGTGATCTGTGAAGTCGTGTTTAAGATGATTATAGACCAGGCCAATCCATTGGCAAAATAAATATCTCTCACATTGCACAATCTTTATCCTATGCAACTATGCTGTTAATGGCAGCCAGTAACTATTTGTTGCACATGGGTTACGAGGGTCTTAGTAATCAGACATGTTCATTTAGATTGTTGAGTGCAGAAACACCAGTCTGTCTTGATTCCTTGAAGGACCAAAGCAAATTATTCAAGTGTCTAACCAAGCTAGGAAATGTTCTGCATGAAAAGTTCCCTGAAGAAGCAAAACTGGATGAAGTCAATGCTGTGAGGGCGACCATGCTGAGGTGCCTTTGTCTGCTTTTTAATCTCTATCACATGGTAAGTCTCTATTACCATGCTTAGCTTCTGACTTCTGAGTATGGAAATGAATGAAAATCTCCATGTTTTCTCTCATTGTGGTTTACCTCAAGTTCATTAAAATGATATTTACTCCTTTATAGAAGGAAGTGATGCCCTTATTGGCTATTACAAGTTGCGCCACAGGTATGCATAGTCTGGAATGGCCATGTAGAAAACATATAAACTAAAATAGAAGGTGCTGTGCTTTATCTTCTTGCCTGCTCAAGTTTGTATGCAAAAAAATTGGCAGTAATATCTAGTGTTTTAGATGGATTTGGTTAACTTCGCCTAACTAGAAACCAAGCATAACACACATTTTTTAGGCTCCTGGGTGCCTAACCCAGCTATATTAAGCGGAAAATAGGTATACTAAAATTTCTACAAACTTAAGTTTTAACTATACATGACATCAAAATTAAGACAGTGACATCAGTATAGCAGCAATAAAAAATTATGTGCAATAAATATATCATGACAGCAGTGCAGCCGTATATATAATTAAGACAGTGACAGCAATAAATAAAACTTTTAAAATTAAGACAATGATATCAGTGACAGTAGTAAATAGTAATAAATAAATCATAATTCAGATTCATGTCTTTGTTGATGTCACTGACAATCTCATAGCTAGGTTGGCTCTGATAGAGAATTTTATAGGATTCTCAGAGAAGGTCATCTCAATATTCATGGCATTCAGAGCAGTCCATTTGGGCCTTCCTTGACAGACCTAAGGCCTGTGCACAGGAATAGTTCACTCATCCTATGGGTGATAGCTCTAAAACCATACAAAAAGAATAAGTTACTCAATAGCCAAATAGCCATGATTTGGCTTTCAATAGTTGCTAATCTATATTCTGTAAGTGTTGGTCACAGAAAGCAAGTAATTGGATAAAACATCTTTCTGTAACTGAGATAAAAATGGATTTTCCGCCTCCCCTGCAACAGAGCCAAGGTGTGGTGAAATTCTTTAATTTTGGCATACCTCTAAGTAAAGCCATATATCCACAGAAAAGATGGTGTCACGGGGCCAACAACAGACAAATCTTTAGGGATAGTTTATGAAACCACCACTTCAGTAGTATATGGTAACTATTGAGATCAGTTTTAAGCGAATTCCCCCTTCTCCATCTGGGACACCTGGACATGTCTCAAATGTCACTGAACTTCCCTAGGACAGCCAAATGTCTCGTAGACATTTCCAAACATTCTGTGCCATATCATGGACACTTCTAAGTTTTGGTAAAACTTGGGTCAGCCAGGGGATGTCCCTTGCTGTCCCACTGTCTCAGAAACACAATGTAGGACAGGGACGGCATTTTAAGGGCTGGGGTCATGTCCATGTGGAACATAGAAACGTATTATTGTTTCAACAATTGTAAATTCAAGCAAAGTTCTGCCAAATGTCTGACAGACATTTCCGAACATTCTGTGCCATTTTGTGGACATTTCAAAGTTTAGGGAAATTTTGGGGAGAGCCAGGGGATGTTCCCTGCTGTCCTGCTGTCTGAGAAACACGATGTTAGGCAGGGACGGTATCCTAAGGGCTGGGGACGTGTCCCTGTGGAACATAAAGTGTTATCATTTCAAATATTGTAAATTCAAGAAAAGTTCTGAGTTAGAATAACTTATTGAATACCAATGAGCTACCTAGTTAAAGCATATGCAAATAAATGATTCTGTTATGTAATCTAAAATAAATGATTCCCACTGACCTTACATAGTGCCAATGAAATTGTAGTAAGCCAGGCCTGCAACAGGAAAAATTAAATCAGTTACCCATGGTGAAATAATCTTCTTCCATCAATTCAAGCACAAATGATTACTGACATCTTGTTGAGCAGAGTAGTCAACAGTGTGAAGCTGGAGCAAACAACTTTGTTGAACATATCAACAGTTTACAGAAATTTGAACATCAATGCCATGACTTAAGAATTCAAAAAAGTATCTCTAGTGGGTTCCTCTGGTGGTCGCGGGATAGGTGCTCTTTCTCAGAAAGATTGGTTGAGGGCCTGAGTACATCACTCTTTTGCAAGGGAGGAGGCACCAGATATTTGCATTCTTGACCAGATACTACACAGTAAACTACTCAATTTTGGACAATTCAAAACCAGTGACTTGATGGTACTCTCCCAACAAAGGAGAAAAGGGGGTGAGTGATATATTGAGTGAACCACTAAACCTATAAATTGAGAATTAACAATCAAGTAGTGATTAATAACATACCACTGAATTTTGGCTTTAAAGCATTATAATATTTCTATTTATGGCATAGAGAGATAACCGATTATTGATTAGTTGAATTCTATCTCTTACTTTGTCCTATCTATCCAAATTTATGATCTAGAAGCTAAAACACAGTCTACTTAAGTCTGAGCAACCTCCTAAGTGGACTGGCTCCCTTATCATGACACAATTTTATTTCTACTTGCTTCTAAGTGAAAACAATTAGAAATCTAATCCAAGACGAAGCAATGTCCCAAGATAGTGAACCATTGATCTATCTAACAGAAGAGAAAGCAAAAGACATTTGTTCTACTTTATAGTAAAATCACAAGCAAATTCAGATCAAGAGGACATAACCACGTGTTTTTTCATTAATTGCTTCAACACATATGATCACCCATAGCCTTGAAGGCTACAAGATGAACTGTAACGTATAAAGAAAAAAATGCTAAGACAAGACTAATATCAAAGCTCTAAGGAGCTAGAAAATTACAGAGATCAAAGAAACATAGAAGGGAATAAAATCTCCCATGTATATACAACCAAAAGAAGCAACAAAATTTGTCATTCACATTAATCCAGGTCACACAACCTGGACATCAAGCACACATGTCAGTATAGGTTCCCAATTGCCAAATGATCTGTGAAAATGCTTGATTGATTCTAAAACCACTCAGAGTTAAAGTGATCACTTGACAACTCTACAGGTTCTTTGTAAGGAAGTTATGTGAGAGCATACCAGGCATTAAAGCAATTTGGGCATGCCAAAAAGATTTTACATTCCCTTGGTCTGTTTGTTTGTTTTGTAGGTTTCTCCATATGTGTTAGGGTTAGACTATGTGGTTTCATTTGAATGTGTTTATAAGTCCTTTGTTGCTACCATGTTATCTTGAAGTCATTTGGACGTGGCATTGTTGCTACATGAAGCACAAATGGTCAGGGACAGAAAATTTTTTGCTAACTGGTGGGAACCTAAGTTACCAAATTCTTCCCTGGCAACCCCAAAGTCTGGTCCGGTTCTTGCAAAAGTCTGGTCCTTATCACATTCTTGCAAAAGTCTGCCCAAATTCTGTCAGACGAACCCGGCACAAGTTTTTCC
>MU223719.1:237208-260694 GCA_018584345.1 Thuja plicata | reverse complement strand
GTCAACCTCGAAGATAAGGAAGACTTTCTCTTTTAGTACTATTTTTTGTTGATAGATAGTTTAGAGTTAACTTTGTTTTTAACTCTTGTTCATTTTTATGTTAAATCTAACATTAGGATAAGATCATATACATATTTGTATATGTATAGATATACACTTATAGAGACATGCTCTTTTTTACATAAGAGTATAGTATGGTCAGACAGTATTTTATCCATGCTATAATGTCTTGATTTTGGGCATATAAGGTTTTACTTGTTCGTTATGCTATATTAGTACTCCTTTCCCTAGTCTTATGAATTATCAAGGATGATCAAAACTGAGTATATCTAAATAATAAGATGCAGAGATAAGATACAGATTGGCTACATTTAAACTCTTAATATCTTTTTGCTGAATAATTGATTAGTACTGCTTATTGTTCGAAGATAGAGTTGAAATAACTGAACTATGTAGGGGATGTATTTTGTTATTGGGATATAGAAGCACTTAGGGATTTCAGAGTGCAGCCTCTTAATATTCAGGGATATTGTAGTAGGAGAATTAATAAGATATGATATTTAACCTTCTTTAAAAGGGTATATGCCGAGTAAAGTTTCAAAATTAGAAAGAGCTGAAACAGGGATTAAATTTCTAAGATAAAGGGAAATATGCATATATTGATATATACATAAATAAACATGTATAGATATATATCTATATGTATATATATATATATATATATATATAGTTTTATATATATATATACAGATGTACATTCAGTTGAGTATTTTTAGAAGTGCACAGAAATACATGTGGATTTATAAAGCAGTTAACAGTAATGTTATTAGGAATGTGAAATGTATATAAAGATAAGGATATGTTCTTAAATTTGCGAATATGAGGAACAATAGAATGCAACACGGGTATTTTAAATGAACTTATGTATATGGACTAACTCTACACCTCAGAAGTAATGGAGAAGATTTAAAAAAGGTAGATGAAAATTTTTTAAGGCTAACATATGAGATCTGTCAGTATTTTTTCTATAGATGTTACATGCAAGAACAGGAATGGATAAAGAAGCTGCCTATAAGAATAGCTTAAAATATAGATTAGTTAAGACATGAATTAAGGGTCATAAATGGTATGATCAGAGAATACGGAGATCCCTTTTATCAAAAGAACTAGATCAGGGCAAAGGCTTCAATAAACCATCTAGATAAATGAAGGTTATAAATTGTAATAGAATGTATATAGATATGTCTATAAAACAAAAATGGTTAGATCCATTTTCTTGTTAATGAGGGAATGCCTTCATAAGTAAATGTAAATATAATGATTTGGACCTCGGTCCCGGGCTAGACTGGAGGTTTTCTTCTCCATTCTTTCCTACCAATGCCCGCAGCGAATGGAGACTATGTAATTTACAATTTATATTAATAAAAATTTTGGCTATGGCCTTTTACCGATCAAAAAAAAAAAAAAACATGCACAGAGAACGTGATTAGCTACAAGCATAAACAGCTACAAAAATATGGCCGTGTTCTCAATGTATAAAACATAGTTGGAAAAATCTGCAGACTCGGACAGACTCACGAGTCCACGAGCGAGCTGAGTCGACTCACCACGGACTCCCGAGTCGAGTCCAGGAGAGTCCGTGGGTTGTACTCAGGAGGTTTTAAGGACTCGGGAGTTTTTTTGAAAGACTTGGACATGGACTAGGGAGTCCTTGAATAAGACTCTCGGCATTTGCTGAGAACACCCAGCCAAGGTCAAAACATAAAAGACTTCCACTTTTCATCTCTTTTATGATTTGTTATTGCTCAAAACATGTTTGTAGAGTTTGATGAATGTGAGGAAACAACATCAAAGAGGCAAAAGAGATCTAGGTAATTTTGTGAACATTTATAAACTCATGCTGCTGTTATACATTTTAAAGTTTGAAACTATAAGTGAATGATGAAATTTCAAATATTGAGTGTTTGGACTCTGGAGATCACATGACGTGTAATCTTTCAATTATGGCTCTTATGTTCTCTAAATGCATTAATTTCTTTTTGTTTTTTTGTAAAACTACAGTTTTTTTCTTTTGCCAAGTCCTTTCCCAAGTTTTTCCTGAGTCCGAGTCCGAGTCCAATTTTTTGGGCTGCCGAGTCTGAGGTGACTCCAAGTTATCCAACTATGTATGAAAATATTTCACTGAAAGCCATTAAGAAACTCACACCATTCAAATTATCTGCTTACCAGAAATTTAGCATTAAATGCGGAGAAAATTGTTATTTATGTTTTACCTTGCTAATCCTATATTTTCCATTCAAAATCATTCTTCTGCTTGAAAAATAAACTCTGACTACCATATTGACATTGTAGCTTAGATGCCATGATATGTGAAAGTTCAATCCAGTTGAAAAAATAGAGCCAGAAATTTATAGGCGTCAGAGGTGTCAAGGCTGGAAACATTCTTGGTAGGGTGGACTATAATTATGTTGATGAATTCTGAATGAAATATCAAGAGAATCAAACGGTAATATTATGGTTCATTGTATCCAGTTGTACTTTTTCAGCTGTAATTATAGCTCTCACCTTATTCTTAGTCTCTACAATTATAGTTGGCAAAACTGTTCATTGTATCCCCAAACAGAGGATTTGTTTTGTGATTACGTCGACTAGAGAAAAAATGAATACAAGACCATGGATGAGATAGAAGGTGGAGTATTCCGGTCATGGCTTGTCTATTGTGTTAGTCAACCTTAATATGTGATTACCAGATCAGTATTGATCTCGCCAACAGACTGGTGGTAACAACCTGTGTTGTATTGTTGGTGGTCAAGGCATTGGATCTGAGAACTTTGAATTTTCTGCATTGCAGTGATGATCTAGATTGGTTAAAAGACATAAAATTTGTGCTTTAGCATGGCTTCGCCCTGTCAGGATGGTCTGTCCTCTTCTACACATGGTTGATGTCAGTTCTCTACTTTCCAGAACTATTCATCGAGGGCCTTGATCATAGTCTTTGTGAGAGTCCGACACAGTGTAGGTCAAGGTTTGGTGTGGAAGATTTCTGGACAAGAAGCACTTTGAATTATTAGATATGTATAGCATACAAAAGTGTCAAGGGAAGCTAAAGCCTAAAGCTGACGGGACATGTAATGGGATCAGAGTCAAAGTCTTCATAACTTTGAAATTATATTAGTTATTGTACTTTCTTTTGGTGCTGCAATTTTCAGTCAATTAGTTTAGCAAACACCGTTGACTTTCCTCAGAGATGGTCTTCGGTTGCATGTATATTCCAAGGGATGTACTAAGAAATGGCAGATAGTTGGTCTATGAGGTTGAACCATCAAATGACTCTGAATAATATATGAAATATGTAGACGCATCGATCTGTGTACGCATATGCAAATAAGATTCAGCATATCTGTGGCAAGCCAACAAAGTTCCTTTCTGTCAAGGCAAAGACTATATTCAAAAGGCCGTCATGATGGAAGTGAATGCCAAGATTTGATCAGCCTATTTAACAAATAGCATAAGAGAGTAAGTAGGTAAAAATCAACAGATTAGCTTTAAAGTTTGCAGCTTAAATAGCTTGTAAGTTTGCAATGCATTGAGATTTATCTTCCTCACTCAATGACGATTCGTGTAAGATTATTGCATTATCCTTGCTCCCAGTTATGAGAAGGCTAAGTGTGACTCCTAAGGGGAAAGCTATAAATGCTTACGAGGACCCTTGGGTTTTGTTAAAAGTCCCAATTCAAAACAACTTAACGGTATTAATGTGACTCGAGATTTCAACATTGAAATGGGCCAGGTAAGCATGGCTGCCTACAAGGAATTTGTAACATTGAAGAAAATACTTTTTTGAGATCCTCAAAAACCCATTGTCCAATCAATACCCTATATAATATCATTATTATCGAACTATATATACTACATTATATGTTAGAAATCTTATATACAAAGACGCGTGAAGAATATTTTTAATAAAATAGAAGAATTCAGTCAAACAACTTCTTTGAGGAAGAATTAAGTAAAATAATGATGAGGAATTATAATTAATAAGAGACATGCAAATAGTTGTGTCTATTGAGGGAAAAGGATATTTAAAGAAGACCAAGCAAAGGAGAAGAATGGCATTGGATAGAATACATGTTAAACTTATTTATCACTCCTTGTAGAATATGAGTCAATATTTAATGGCGTAAGGACGAAACCCTTCTTAGACTGAAATTGCAGGACAGAAATCCTTGATTTATGTTGTCAGGTTCGTGGACAAAACCCCCAAAATTGGGCAGAAATTAGACACATATCAAAAACTTCATACAAAAGGAGACAGCTGCAAATTTGAAAGAAGAATTATAGTAGAGGCTAAAGTATGAGTTCTATGTTTTTAGAGATACATTATTAGTTTAAATCCAAATTATATAAACAGAGTTATAATTTTTAGACTAACTTTATATTTATTATTAACTATGCAATCATTACTGTAAGTAGAGTTATTTATTTAAGGGAAAATAAGGAATTTTAAAATGGTGCATTACAAAATATACATAGAACTTATATTAAAATTTTAAATTTGATGAACAACAAATGTATTAAATTCAATTAACAGAATAGATTAATTAATGAATTTAATTTAAATGCCAACATCCTATACAAATTGTCCACTAAAGACCAACATGTCCACCGTGGGAATACCATTGCAACACATTTACATGTGCTTGGATGTCACTTTGGGGATTTGGACCTAGGTCCCCAAGCCCCTTTGACTATAAATCCTAAACATAATGAAATTAAACATTTAAAATAATTAATAAATATATGGGAAATATTAACAATAGATAATATTAAACATTATAAAACATCCATTATAGAAGTAATTTACAAAAAAATTGTTAGGAATCATTTGTTTTGAAAAAACCCCTCTTGGAGGGGCTTCTCAAGCTCAAATTTGATAGAGTTTAAAGGTACAATCCTAGTTTGACATAGGTATGTGTGGCGATTAAAAGCTTTGAAGGCATTTTTGTGAAAGATGGTTCCAATTTTCTTAGTCATAGAACTAACTAGCAATTGCACCTTAGTGTGCAATGGGTACGCCGTATTTACGAGGAAAGAAATTTTTTTTATTTTTTTTTAAAGTAGTAATAGATTATTATTTGTAAAATTATTTAACTGAATATAAACATTGTAATTTGATTGTTTTAAATATTTATTGATATAATACAAATTATAGTTAAAATTTTAAATATTTCTTACACATTTAATACTTATATAATTCCATATAGAATTAAACTCACTATATTTATAAAATAGATAATATAATATATATTTACTATTATATATAATATTTGATAATTTACTATATAAAATAAAATTACATACATTATAAAATCTTATATTATAATATGTTTATCAATTTGTAATATATAGTATCACAATATTAATCTTATATTATAATATTTTTATCAATTTGTAATATATAGTATCACAATATTATAATATTGTGATACTATATATTACAAATTGATAAAAATATTATAATATAAGATTTTATAATGTATGTAATTTTATTTTATATAGTAAATTATCAATTATAATTTTAACATTATATATATATATATATGGTTACTTCTCTATTTGAAATTTGTTTTCTAAATTATATTATTATATATTTATAAATGTATTACAATAAAATAAAATTATATATAATGTATTTATCTTATACACACAATAATAAATATATTATATGATCAAATTTAGAATATCTTTTATTAATTAAAGTTTTTTTAAATTGTATAAAATATAATAATACAATAACATAAACTTATATTATGTGGAATAATATATTAATATCATAAGTAATAATGGAAATGGAGCTTTGTATTCTTGAAACAATTTTATAATATTTTTTATTTATTAAACAAGATCTGGATCATGGAGTGCAGGAGTAGTTCAATGTAGCATTATATAAAAGAGTTTATGTGCCTCATCTACGCTTCTATGTTTTTCAACAATCAATTTTGGCAGGCTATCGTTGGATGATGCAAAGGCATTTTAATTTGCTATACAAGAGAACACATGAATACCAAGGTAGGCACGACAAAACAGAGGTGTTCGCAGGTGGCTGCTCATAAAAGTTCAACATGTAGAATGACACATAGCCTGCAAATTTTTTTGGTGGTAGAAACACGATTTGCATGGATAGTATAAACAGTCCACATACCTTGTTTATGTTTCCACGTTCTCCATACAAATCAAGCATGCTCCGCCTCTTTCTCGCTTGAAATTTTCTGCTACTTCTTTTGTGCTTGGAGGATTTGGGTCTGCCAGATGCTGTCACGAAGTATGTTTCTCTGGCATGGAAGGCTTCTGAGATGTATCCGCCTAACAGGATTCCTACGGAGAAACAGAGTATGTCTTGTGTTGTGAAGAGGAAGTTTGATAACTTGGACAAGATCGTGGGAGTGAGGAAATGTGATCGGGTGGGGGTGATTGAGCTGGAGTGCTCGTGTGAGGATCATCCGGAGCCTGTGAGGCTGAGATGGGAGGTCGGACCATATCCTTATGCATGCCTCTGCCATGGTGTTTATTATAGACTGTATCGAGTGTCTTGAAACTTCTGTGGGTATGTGCTTATTTTTTTTCTTATAACGATGAACAAACAAAAGATTGATTATTTTAATGAACAACTATATTGAGGTTTTCTACAGCGGCATAGAACTCTCCAGGGGAAAATTACCTACATTTTACCAGGCGCATGAAACTATTACTACTTTAACTGTTGTTCTCACCGGGACTGACTTGCAACTCAGCAATAAACAAATTAGGTTGCAGAATGCACAGCGGGTGGATGGGAGTATTCCTCTACATTTGAAGGCGGATTTTCCCGTGAAGTTCCAGGTTGGGAAACTGAAAACCCAAAAATATACTTTCCATGTGCGTTGTGATCTGGTAGTGGGAGGGCTGGGGGCCAGGACCAATAGCAATATCGGTAAGAGAAAATGCAAGGTGAAACTTTGAAGAGACGGACACATTTTGTAGGTCATTTGCTTCTGTTTTAGAATTATTTTCTTCCTCTGTTAGGTTTTCTGCACAGACTCGATTTGTAAAGCCATGGTTTCGAAATGATTCTCTACATTCTGTACAAAATCACGTTCGCAAGATTAAGCAATGATCAGAGCTCGTCCCATCTGGAAGTATCGACTCAAATAAATGAACCAGATGACTTGCCAGTAAATCACCGGGCAAATTATTCTTGCCAATCTGAATAAAACAAGCTGTCCCCTTTCGTCCATCTGGCCATTCTCACCGTCAAATAATTCTCACGCAGAATTCTGAACCTGTAGGCCATTATATTGGACTTTGCAATTGGAAAAATCCACGTGTTGGTAGAACAGAAATTCGTACTGCCTGTAGTGGGCGTCTACATTAATGCAGTGAATAGTAAAATATTGGACGGGCCAGATGACTTCAATGGCAGTCATTGAGTCTGCATGATTTCCCTCCGTCAGATGGTTTATTTTGCCCAACTGTGTTCAAAGGGGAAACACCTACGGCGTAATAATAATGTAATGGAGTGAGAAGTTGCAGTTGCAGACCCTTCTTTGTCCTCCTTAATGGACTGTAAGCAGCTTATTGTTGAAGGTGAGTTGTCAATTGTTGTCTAAGGTCTTAGTAAAATGGCTTGCCTAAGTTGGGGAAGAGTTGAAACCTTTTGGTTGAAGCTCTGGATTTATGAAGCACCTTAAGGACATCCTATTTAGACGATGCTATCAAGAGTGCAACGATGTGGTGAATTTCTTGGCCAATGTAAGAATCCAACAAGCTCAGTTTTCTATCTTATTTAGTGATTGTTGGATTCATGGCTTGCTCTAAACAAGCTTTCACTTGACCATTTCCTACCTTGATGTGTTTGTTAGGAGCTCTATCCTACCTAGCCACTAGTTAAGTCAAAGATACGAGTGGATTTTAAATATTTCCTTTTCGACACTAGGTTGTGTTATATCTCATGATTTGATAGTGAGGTAGCAAGTCCTTTTATGATAGCCAGTTTTTTATTTCTTTGTGCGGTCACATGTGCTTATCCTTCAAAACGTCTTGTTTTGATGGGTTTTTGTGATTTGCTTGTGGCCTTTTATTTTATGGGCTTCATGGTGTGGTGTCTTCGCATTGTTTCAACCATTTTATTGGTGTGGTGCCTTCATGTCTTTTAGTTGTAGGGGCATTTGGAAGCTGGGTTTATCAAGGGCATTATGGATACTAGATTGTTTTCATGTTTGCAATGGATGATGACATGCAGGCATTGCTTAGTCAAACATACAAACCCCTTGACTAGTTTCCAACTATTGCTTGCATTTCATTTTCCATTGCCTTGACTCAAATTCTTTATATTTGTTAAAAGCATGTTCATTTCATGGGGCTTCGGAGGTAGATATGTGGCCCAATCTAAGGGATCTATCCTTCCTAAATTTCAAGAAAAATACCAAAGGTAGTGTCATCTCATCTCTTGCCATGTGAAATTGTATGCTGTAAATACTTTTGGAATCTCAGTGTGGTTCAGGTGGTCTAGAGGCCAAAGGGGAGGTTGGTTTGTTGGAGATGCCTAATGGAATTGAACGTTATTTTGTTGCCATGTTGTTAATAGATTTGAGCTGGTATAGATTGTGTTACAACAATTTCCGATCACAGAGATACATGGCAAAGGCAATCACATGTGTAATGAATCTGTTTGAGATGGATTCATTCTACTCTAAGTTACCAAATTCTTCCTTGGCAACCCCAAAGTCTGGTCCGGTTCTTGCAAAAGTCTGGTCCTTATCACATTCTTGCAAAAGTCTGCCCAAATTCTGTCAGATGAACCCGGCACGAATTTTGCTGTTTTTATGGTGAATTTGGACTAAAACATTAATATATATGGTGGTGTATTTTGCTATGTTGCTTTACTATTAGCATAGTGATGTATGAGCTTATTTGCTGCTGCATATATATACATATACATATGCATACATACACACACACACATAGATATATAACATATGTTTTTGTACGAAAGAACCCAAAACGAATTCGAACCCACCCCAAAAAAAAATTGAACGAATTTCGAACCTGAATCTCGAACCCGAATCCAAACCGGCAACTTAGAATTTCTACTATTTAATGTTTGGTTGATGGGTGGTCCGGTCTGGCATCTTGATTGTTGGGCAAAAATCTTTACATGGGTAGTAGCATTTGAGAATAGAGTTTTTGTTAGGTGTTACAGCAGGCATACAGTGGGACACAGACACAGCCCTTTGAGACGTGGCCCAGTTTCAGATCATTGTCCCTCTTAAAAAATTCATTGCCCTAACAGAAATATGAGCTCAACCTAGTGAAACATATTGATAGGAAGGTCTCCACAGAAGTCTAATGTGCCCAGTTCTCAAGTGATTATTTTAGCTGACTTTCGTGCCAACTTGGTCAATTGGTTCCATCTACAGAGGTGCATAGTTGGGTAGAGACATTGCTTCTCATTCCAGATAACAAGTCAATGGAAGAAGTAGCGAAGGAAGAGAAGATTGAGTAGCATGGTGGGGTACCAGTGTCTGTGGAAAGAGATATGTCTACAGTAAGAGAGGATATTTGTAATCTGTCTCAAGATTTAGAGTCTTATCAGCATATTTGCCAAGATGTGTGCACGGTGATCTGTAATCTGTCATTGTCACATCATCAAGGGTCCCAGGTTACAAATGGATATTCTATTCCTTGTTGGAATGGTGGAAAACTGTTGAAAACAAAGAAGCGGGCAGAAATCATACATGATGTGCAGTTTGTAGGTTTGGATGACCTACATCTCGGGGTAATGTGAACCTAAAGTCCGTGGTTGTTGCAAGTTTTGCAACCAACAGATGGACAAAGAATTCATTCATCAAGGTTATGGAAGCAAATGTTTTTGTGACTGGAGTTGGTGGTTGGGGGATCACAAAGCTACCACAGTCAGGTTGTTGGTTGGTATTTTACCTTTGGATTGTTTTTTGCATGGCTTTTGACATGTCTTTTGGCTTTATCTTGGCCTGCCACACCCTTGAATGAGTGGTTTCTCCAGGTTTCTTAGCGTGTATTCCTATTATATTTCTGTTAATTGCTTTCTGGGATGGGGCCCTATAATAGAACCCCACAACACTGATTAAAAAGAAAAAAACTAAATAAATAAATTTAATTTTTAAAATTGCAAAAAAACAGAACAAAAGACAAAAAATAGTTAAAGAATTGAAATGTTAAAAAAGCATTGGAACAAAAATTAATAAAAGCTTATTAAGGTATCCATCAAACCTGAATGAAGCATACAAATACCATAAAGCTTACATGACTGTTCACAAGTATTGCAGCTAATTCACACGGAGAGCAGGAGAAATGGAGTGATAGGGACATGCATGAAGCGGAAAAATATTTAAACCTTTGTTAGGAGCTCAAATTACTAGCTTTGCATTTAAGTAAGGATCTACATGAATATAAGCATCTATAATAGTGAAAAGGAACACAGACAAACAAATTTTGAAACCCTACCTGCCTCTGTTCATGCATTCTCCAGACACGAAACCTCTGCTCTACCTCTGAAATCTCTACAAACATTAATTGTTTTTCCAAACAGCAGCTTAAAATATTACATGTCCAGCCACCAGATTTTTTAACAAAAAATAACAGTATTTAACATTTTAATATTGGTATTTTCCAGATACAGAACAGATGACATGGGTGTCATGCATTCTACAATAGCTTTGCATGAAAGTAAGGATCTACATGAATATAAGCATCTATAATAGAGAAAAGGAACACAAACAAACAAAATTTGAAACCCTGCCTGCCTCTGTTCATGCATTTTCCAAACATGAAACCTCTGCTCTACCTCTGAAATCTCTACAAACATTGATTGCTTTTCCAAACAGCAGCTTAAAATATTACATGTCCAGCCACCATATTTTTTAACGAAAATAAAGGTATTTAACATTTTAGTATTGGTATTTTCCAGATACAGAACAGACGACATGGATGTCATATACAGCGAAACAAAAAATTGGATGACATTTAGGGCATGGTCAGAAATGGTACTCAGGACATTCCATGCCCATGTTCATGCATACAACACCAATATGCATAGCAAGAATTTTAACCAGGTGTGTCCTACAACACATGTAAAAAAAAATTGAGATCTCACAACAACATATGGTGGAAAATCTAGAAGTCAATTAGTATTGAAAAGGTTGGGTAATATGATTCATTCTCATCCTTTTCCCTTCATAGCGATAGAGCTAATCTCAAAAGATTGGACCAAAGTGGAAGAGCTCGATCTTGATTGAAATTTGTGAAACTTGTGATCAAAAAGAGGAAAGAGTTTTGTGGATAGAAAAGTGTCTTTAATGTACACTCAGTAGCACCTATTCATAATTAAACCAAAAGAAATGATACCAGAAAAAAAAGATTTATGCATGCGTGATGTAGGCCTCTGGCCTTTTTTGCTTACTTTCTAGCAGTCGGAATATGCTTGGAAGCTTCCTCGGACTTGCTAAATCATATTTAGGATCCCTGTACAAATAACTTAACCTCTAACATAAGTCTAATGAAATTAATAAGACTCGAACAGAAACAAAAAAAGATGCAATTGCCATTTTATGATAAAATCAATTGAAACACCAATCTATATTACCTGAATGAATCATGTAACTGGAATTACAACTGGAAAATGCGATATTTTAGTACAGCATAAAAAATGAATAGTGTTAAACAAAGCTACTCAATCGTCAGTCTAGAACTCCTTGCAGTAATCCATGCGATCATGATATGCAGAATTTGAAGAAGCTACCTGAACATGTGACTGTGAAGTACTCAATCCATAAAACCTTGACAATACTTCCCTGAGTTGGCCTAATGGCGGAGAACTTGTACTCTTAAAATAGAGGTCACAAGTTCAAATCCTGCAGGGGTAGGGTATGTACACCTCGTTTGTATGTCATGACCCCAATTTGATTAAGGGCCAGTCGGCCTCAGTGCGATAGAGGTCATTGATCGACAAGAAAGATTAATCGGATACCCTACAGCACTTGAGAAGTTCCTAACTTTGCAGTGTGTCTTTACACCTGCAAAGCCAAAGCAGGCATTGAAGGTTAGAGACTCATATCTTCTGTGGAATTCAATAGAAGATTGGGCATGCGAAGCCAGAGATAGCAAATTGACGCAGTTAACAGAGAGATCATCTTATAGACAGGTCTGCAAACTACTCTAGAGCTGGTTGCATCACCTAGGGTGGACATCAAGAAGATCGCTCAAGTACCTCAACTGCTGTAGCATGTGCCCAGCCTGATATCACTTATTCCTAAGTTCACCTGGAGCATTTGTCTTCAGAAAATCAGTATGATATTCCAAATCTGACTCAATAGGAAGTTGAGTTCATCCTAAGTTGTAGAACTGAAATCTCTGCAAAATATTTACAAATTTCATTTGTATTTTTGGATATAAATTTCTAGTCAAATCTGAGCTATCTGATTCCTGTTGAAACAAGTTCTTGCGGATTTCTGTCTGATATTGACTGAGACAGTTTTCAGACTTGTTTAGTGTTTCCAAGAATTGTTTAGCATCTTTCATTGTAGCACAGTTAGGTACCTCTTGCAGGACCTGCAGGAGTACGGGGAAGTCCCAAATACTATAAACTATAAAGTATAAACCATCTGTAGACCCAAAAACAGATCGCCCAGTATTGTGGACTAGATCTGTTTCCATACATTTTCATTTAAATTTCGGCCCAAATAGAAGAAAGAAAAAAGTATCACTGTCTGATCAAAATATATCAAGGGGACTCTAACATCAACTAACACTAATAGCAACAAAGAGAAAAGTGAGAAGCAATCTTTGCCATTCAAAAAAAATGCAAAATGAAATGAACCACTTTGACAGAAGCAAGCGAGGAGAAAAAGAAATGTCACTCTCCAATTCTCATGAAAAATGAGAATTTCCAGTGCTATCAACCACTTCGTACCCACCATTACTGGAAGCATTCAAATAAGACTGTCCCCCTACCATCCAAGTGTGAAAAATCTCTTGGAGGAGCTATCAAAGCTGGTGGTGGCAAGCTAATATTAATATTTCAAATAGTTGCGAGGACTAGCCATCCTACATGAACCATCAGATTCAAATGCAGATCAGTCTTAGTACAGTCACAATGTTGGTCTAACTAGTCTACCTATTTAGAAAAATATCAGCAGCTATCAAAGGGGTCTTTATACACCGAGTCACAAAAATGGAGCAGAAGAATGATGTAATCTGGCTGATATGACGAGGAGAAGTGAAGGTCACACATTGCTTCTCTAAAAGGAAAACAGAAGGCATCCCACAGAATTAATCAATAATGAAATCAAAAAATGGCACTTTTCTTCAAAAAGCACAAGCTGAAACTCACAAACCAAAAATCTGACATCCTTAACTTTTGCAGACTTTATCTTACTAGTGCAATCAAATCTTAGAAATGAAATCATGGGCAAGCAAAAGACAGAATATAAAGAGATAATTTCACTACTAAAGCAAATGATCAGTAACCAGTTACACACTTTGTTCTACAAGTTTCACTGTTAGACCTTAATTAAGACTTAAAATACAAAATCCCAATGCACTCATCATAAATCCTTCGCCAAGGCATACATAGGTAAGTAACAGCAATTTATTTCTGTCTATGTAATGTCCCCTTTTTAAAATGGGATTTTCATTTAACAATAAGTAATGATAATAAATTAAAATATAGAAATAAGAATATATTATAATTAAAATTTTATTAAGTTTAATGAATGGTCAGAAGCGTGAAATGAAGAGTCCTGACCACCTCAAACATGATATATAAAAGGGAGATGATTTCATTTGAGAAGAACATCCAAGGATCATTCATCCAACAATAAGCCAGGAAGGAAGCAATCAATCAATTTGAAAGTAAATGGTTATTCTCAAAAGTGAGCAATAACAGATAAATAATTGTCTCTTTCAAAGGGCAGAAACCATGACAGTTGTAACTCCCTCAAGAATAATAAATAAAAGTGAGATTATTTACTTGGGAGGAGATCGTGAAGCAAAGAATTAATAAATCATAAGTTGGGAATAAAGGAATCAAATTGAAAATAAAATTATTATTCTCAAAGACAACAATGAAAGGTGGTGACTCAACTCTTACAAAGGACGGTGACTCAATTCTTGTGAAATGTGTTGACACTTTAAATACATCATCACTCGTCAATTCAACAAGAAATCAATCACTCTTATCAATTCAGCATTCATTCAACCTTTGTTCACCAATACATCAAATCAGCAATCATTAAATCATCACTCATAAATCTATCAATGGAAATCATTCAATCATCCATCAATCATCAACTGAGAATAAAGGAATCAAACAAACAAACCAGCAAGCAAACAATCAATCGATCATACAAATATCCATCATACAAACATCAACCATTCTAGCATTAAATCATTCAAATATCAATCATTTAAGCATCATTTAAGCATCCACTCATCAATCCTTCAAGAAATGACAATGAATAGAAATCAAGCAATCAGCAATAATATAGCAAGTATATCAATATATCGGTTTTGAATTCTGGCTAGTACTTGCAAACCAGACGAGGTTCGGGTCCATGGGGTGGGCTACGGTTTAGAGGGATGGGGTCTTTCCTAACCATTGACAAACTGAGACGGGGTCCTTGGTTTCATCATTGTTGAGTTAAGGACGGGGTGCAAAGTATTAACAGAGAATTCGTGACCTGATCAATTGAGTATTGTGCTATGATTTACTCAATTGATCTGACTATTATTGATCTTAGACAAGCCAGTTTGAAGGAGTATTATTGCAGAAAATCAAGATAAGCACTCTTCTGAATTATTCATAGAATTATAAGTTGAACCTTATAATAAATTTTCTCGCTTTTGATAAAATTATATTTATAAATATATTGGAACTCTCATATTAAGTTGGAATTGTTGTTTTAGAAAAAAAATCAGGAATATCCCAAAAAGGGGTCATTACAATCTAACGGGCTCTGTGCCCTGCATCAATAATAGCACCTTGGCTTTTCAATCTTACCAACCTGAAAACCCCTACTTCTGAATTTCAAACCACAAAACACTCAATCTTAGAAAGCTCAAACTCCCAATCCTTTTGAATTTAACTTGCTAGCTAATGTGGCAAAAGCAGAGATACTGGAAATTTTGAAAACAATTCTTGAATATTTTGAGTTTACTCAAAATTTATGTTTATTATGGTAATTCCTAAAATGCAATGACAATCATTTTTTGAGGAAATGTTTGCTTGAGGTGACAATGGTACTCATGTTCTGTCTTCACAGAACCAGATTTCTTATTAGAAAAAAAAAATTAATCAAAAAATGGCAACATGACATCTAAATTTAGAAAGCACAGACAAATAAATCGCTTCTTTAACTTTAAAAATAATAAGTTTTTGTCAAAAAATGGAACATCAAAGCTAAATTTAGAAAGCAAAAACAAGTAAAGCAATCAAGCAGAAGTACGAACAATGTCTCCTCCAGCAGATTATAAGAGGATAATGATTCAATCCTTTATTTTCTAAGTTGCCGGTTCGGGTTTGGGTTCGAAGAACCGGTTCACCCGTACAGCAAAATTTTGAAATGAGATTTGGGTTTGTTTGGGTTTGTTTGTACAAAAACATGTAAAAATATATGTGTGTGTGTGTGTGTGTGTGTGTGTGTGTGTGTGCGGCCTAGACGCATTAATTAAGATTAGAATGCCACATAGTATCCTAAAAACAACAAAAACACTATAAACTTGTAATCATAGCATCATATCAACACCAGAATATTAAAATAATAATATTGAGTTCAAGTATCATTGTTTTGACTTTCAACAATTGGAACTTTAAAGTTTATACTAAGTTGAAATCATCTAATGGATTATCTAAATCTTCATCTTCTTCTTCTTTTTCATCAAAGGCATTAGTTGATTCACAAACAGTGCCAATGCCAAAGGGATCAGCTGCACCAATAACATTCTCGCTTTCCAAGTCCTCAAATGCTTATTACTTTTTCACTGTGCAGAGAGCTTGTTTGTTTGTGATTAACACACTACTTGAAAAATGTTATAAAAGTAGCTTGCAACTCCCTTCACCTATTGAAGATATTGTTTAATGTTTAAAATATGATTTATCACTATAGAGAGCTTCCAATTAGTCGGACAGGGGTCATTATCAGCAATTGGATATAAAAATTTCACAGGAAGAAATCATGAGGGCTAGTTTAATTTGAAGTAATAAATATCTGAACTCAGCAATTTTGTTTTGTAATGTTAAAGATCTTATTCAAATTCTGTAATAATTGTTTTCCACACTAAATTCTAGAATGTTTCTCAGTGGAACTGTACCCGGTTCGACCTAGGTTCGGCCTGGACGAACCAGCCTGCCTGGTTTCGAACCCTGGTCGAACCCACAGGCGAACCAGGACCAGGACCACAAACTGGTACGAAATTTGCCTGGTCCGGAGGACCAGGAGGCAAACCAGGTAACTTAGTTTATTTTGAATACTTATGTAAAAGATAACAATGGCATTTTCAACTAGTGTGAACAATTTCATGGTATTTTAAAAATGGAAAAAAAATACAACTATACTTCAGAAAAGAAAAGACATTTCTATAGCATTAAAGCAAATGTTGCATGATCAATAAGCGTATGGTTAGTGAAGTCCAAAGCCTACCAGCAAGTATTTAAGATCTGCTGTACTGATGTCCTCTTTTTCCTCATTTGATGAGAATAATCCTAGCCGATCTATCATAGCCTCGCATTGATGCAATAGATCACAGGCCCGTTTTAATTTACCCTGAAAATCACCCCATGCAAAGATAAAATTAACGCATTAATGATTCAAAAAATCATTGTACCTCATCCCGTCATTAAAAAAATACTTTAAACCAAACTGTAGCAAAATATGTCTTGAAAACTGCAGGAAAAGTATTGCATAGGCCAACACCTAGACCAATGTTGAAAGGTGTAAGTTTGCTGTTTGGTTCTACATTGTAGTGAAAAACTAGATCATGTGATCTGTTTCTCCCACATTTAACCTCAATTTTGAACTAAATGTTACTATTTCCATGCTGTTTACAACAAACGTTGGTTACTTTTGTTTTAGCATATTCGGTTGTTCTCTGTTAGAGGCAGCCTTGGGTTTTCCATGGGTTTGCCCCAGGCATGAGAGATCCTGCCTAGGTATGCCTCAGGTTTGTCTCACACAAACCTGAACCATATCCAAACAGAATCTGAGTCTTGCAGAGGATATAGACCAGGCTGGGACAGGGACCCAGCACTTGTACATGCCTGTAAACAGGCAAACCTGTTGTCAGAGGATTAACCTTCCCAATTACACTCTAGAGCCCATCCTCCCTTATTTTTAAATTCTGTTGTAATATAAGATTTCCGTTACCTTACTTGAGAATCAAGGTACATTGTAAGCATATCCAAAATAGCATAGGCACTAAATGGGATGTAAAGTTGCCGTACTAACAATGAAAAGGGAGGATTCCCTGGTCCCCATCATTATCCCTAGCAGAGTAGAATATTAACAACTAGCAGAGAAGAAGCTGCTCCTATTTGATAAGTTCTAAGAAGATTTGATGCTACCACTGATTTATTTATTTTTCCTTTTCTCCATCTTCAAAATAATGCTTATCCAAGACCAGAAGAGCAATAGAAATAGTTTTTGTGTTCTCCTTCAAGGTGTTCTCTTGCCTAATTGTAAGGCTTTGCTTGCTGGATATCACCATGATCTCTAAACTTTTATATTCTCTTCACAATCACTAATATTCTCCTCCAAGGTCATTACTCCTAGTACTATAGTTCAAATTTCACACACTCTTAATTATTCTTTTATCTTATGCTACACTCATTCCAGAGAGCCATCAGAGATGCAAACATATAGACCAGCACCATCAGAATTTGTGAATGCAACCCATTTGACATCTGCCCTACGACCATAATCACTGAGAATGATATACAGAACATGCAACTGAAATGTATTTCTTTTCACTTCCAATAGGTGCTACCTGCATTCTATATAGATAAAAATCCACGGGCCTCTTTACCATACCGTTTCACTTGCTTGAATTTATTGTATATCCCAAATGCTAAAACACATGCAAGAGATGGAAGTGCACTATTTTATGTTGCAATGTAGTGCACAATGAGATCTTCTAATGAATATTTGTCATCGACTTTGAACCAAAAACTATCCATTACATGTTCTTTCAGTTCATCCTGTTTTATCATGTTGTTATGTCTAATGGAGGAAACACTAATATTGAAGAATCACGGGTCTACTTACTCATCCTGACATAAAAAGCACTAATCATAAGGGATTTGGCAGTCCAAATACAGTATTCTATAAATGTGAGGATCTGATGTTAATTATTCATTGCACCATCCACAGTCTGATGTTCTGATTGTATGAAATCATGGCTGGATAGGTAAAATACTAAAATGTCTAATGGTTGGCAAAAAAGTCGCCATCATTGTTTTTCTGACAACACCATTGGTTAACACCATCACTGACAACTATGGGCCCTACTCCCAATTTATCAACTTACATTTGATGTAATAACATGAAAATGTTTTATCATAGTATGTCAACCACAATGCTGCCTATCTGCATAATTTCTTTCTGGACTTGTGGATCCACAACCATTATCATGATTCACATCTGCAAATTGAGGATTTGTGGATGAATTATGGGTCAAAAAATTGAGTTGAAGTTTAAATTTAGTGTGGTCACGGGTGGCTACAAGTAGTCTATAAACTCACGGAAGCAGTGAGGTTTACGATGCACTGCTTGTTTTGGGGGGCTGAAAATATCTACTTTTCTATCTTATGGCTAAATTCTTCTCACACCTTATATTTATTTATTGTTTGGAAGTTGTACATTCATTGTCCTTCTAATTTATCAGACACTTAGCTGGGATGGAGTGGTTATGTGTTAAACTAGTTGATTATATTAGGCTGCATATATGTATATATAATATATTTATTTTATTTAATAATATTTTCTCAAGATTCAGACATGTAAGTTTTGAGTCAAACTCATTGAACCATATGATCTTTAGATATTTTTTTGTACAGACCAACCCAAAACCAAAACGAAAAACATTGCCTTTAAAGCATACCCAGACTCAAACCGGTAATCTTAGATTTATCTTTAAGGAAACTCTACTGTACTGAAACAATCTATCACTGCTCTATACTTGAGGATTACAGCATAGGCAAGAACCTAGAAAGATATAAAGTCTACATAATGGCCAAAGAGGAAACATAGGACTAAAGTTATGCAAATTCTCCTTACAAAGAGCATAAAACATGGTAGATATAAAATCTCATCAATTTTGTTAGCTGCAAATAATTGAGTAAATTTAGGATCATTTTGCAGCAATAAGGTCCTAAATTAATAAGGGAGCTTCAAGATGATATCCATGAAATGTAGGTTGATGATAAAATTCTAAAAGCATTCTATTAGAATCTTAGGATGGCAGTCTGACATCTGGTGATATCACTTCATAATGGAACCTTTAAGCTGACTATTAGATATAAAATGCCATTGCTAGAGGATGGAGTGGTTACAAGGGCACTGTGAAGAACAGAAGTTATCCAACATATTAAGCTTCATGGTGTTGAGAATTAAGGTGTCTCAACCTTTGCAACTTTCAGATTTACTTATTTTATTATCAGATACTTTTGCATAATTACACATAATATTTTAAATGTAGTCTAAATTTATTTTATATTTGTGCTCCACCTCAAATGGGGCTTTTAAAATTTGTGTAAAGCATCTAATGCCAAGGATCAATAATTTTGTTCATAAGTCATCATAAGGTGGATAAATATGGCAGATTTGGAATTCTATGACAAGTTATGACAGCATCTTATGATGTATAAGAGCTAATAAAGGGTGGAATTACTTTGGAATCATGATCGCCTATGAAAAGCTTTATCATTTTCCATATCCGCCTATTTTGAGACAGGATATTAACTCAAGTTGGGCACCCATTTTGAGTGGGTTGAACTGGAGGTTACAGGTGAATTAATGATTTACTGTTTCAGTAACTGAGAATGAACCTTCATGGTGACGTTAGTTATTATGTCCAAGTTGAGCACCACCTTTGGGGTGTTTTGAAACATGGTTTTGAAAACCATTAAAATTTTCCCAGATTGTTTGTTGGTCTATGAATTGGTACTTGAGAAAGTTTTTATAAGCGAATACGCCAAATACACAAGTGTTAGTTTGAATGCTGCCAAAATTCTTCCAAGCCTATTGTTGGTGAATACTCTTGTAAAGAGTCACATTGCAAGTGTATTGTAATCCTCTTCAGATTTGATAACCAAGTTGAGCACCACCTTTGGGGTGTTTTGTGACATGGTTTCGAAAACCATTAATAGTTTTCCCAGCTTTTTTATTGGTATATGAATTGGTACTTGAGAAAGTTTTCATAAGTGAATTCGCTAGTATACAAGTGTTGTTCGAATGCTGCCAAAATTCTTCCAAGTTTATTGATAGCGAATACTCTTGTAAAGAGTCACATTGCAAGTGTATTGTAATCCTCTTCAGATTTGATAATAGTTTGGGCAAGTTTTGGAGTGTGGGTTTTTCTTTCAAAAGGGTTTTCCCCACACAAATCATTATATTGCAGTATAACTTGTTTATCTGTTTAAAATTGTGTTTCCCTAGTTTATGTAATAAGTTTGAATCAGTTTTTAACGGTTTTTGTACATCACTTCCTTCAAGATTCCCATAGGAAGTTGTTTTCACATAGCTTGCTTTGTTACACATGGTGCAGTTTCAGCCAATGGTCCTTTTGCTCCTTTGGTGGAAATTACTCTCGTCTTAAGGTTTCTTGGTGATGGGCCATAGCGCCCCCAAGCACCAGTCTGTAAAGTGTCCATATGTTTTGGTGGTATTCATGTTCAGTATACTTGATCTTTGGCTATGAGTAGTAGCAACTGTTGTACCTTTCACGTTTTTTTGTTATTTCCTTGGTGCCGGTTTAAGTGTTATTCTCCTCGTGCTTATTTTTTTGTTGATGGAGAATGTTATTGCTAACATTCTACGGCTTTCTATAGTTATATATGTGGTTGGGTGTATAGGTTCTTAGTTATTTGTGTTATTCTCCTCGTGGTTATTTTTTTGTTGATGGAGAATGTTATTGCTATCATTCTATGGCTTTCTATAGTTATATATGTGGTTGGGTGTATAGGTTCTTAGTTATTTATATGTTTTAGTTTGTTTGGTTCAGTTAGCAAGGTAATAGTTTGATATGCTCTATGGAAGTCTTTGTTGCTGGTATAAATGATTCTATACTATAGTGTTTGTAATTTAATATTTATTCTATTGTTGCTAGGCTGGAGCCTCAAATATAGATCAACAATAATATAGTTAAAAAAATATGTCAATAACTAAGGCAAATGCTAGCAGGCCAAAATTTGCATCCAAAATTAAGCCAAGAAAGTTTTGCTTCCAACAGTTGATGGATTGTGGTGTAATGGTGGGAGAGAGGACACAATAGCTGAGCAGGGTCGAATGGCACGGGAGTATTGGGCAGCAAAACAATTGGTTGTTTCAAATATACCTTTTAGTTGTAAAGTTAATGACTAATAGTTGTTATTTTTTTTACCAAGCAGATAAATAAGTACTCCTTTTCACAAATCACATAATAAACAATACAAATCATGTGGTCACGCATAAGGAGCACAAAAATACATGACGTGATATACAAGTTTCAGACTATCCCTTTTATTTGGTACTTCAGTACAACCAAGCGAAACATCGCTGGTGTGGCACCATATTTGATAACCTGGAACTCGAACATTAAGTTTAAGTGTTTAACTTGCTAACTGAGGTGCTGTAAAAATCTGGAGGTAAAAGGTTAGCTCTCGTGGTTTTAGAGTCCTTTCCCTCGCATGAGGATATAGCTAAGTGCAAGATTCCAATATCAAGCCAAACAGGCCAGGAATTGCTTCCAAAAGTCAAGGAATTGTAGTGTTATGGCAAATGGGGATATTTGTAAGAACATAACTTAGGTTCATAGCCCCTCACTCCATTAAGGGAGCCCAATAGCCCATGACTCTAATGACCAGGTAGGAAGGTTGTAGCAATTGTGGGGTATATTTAAGCATAATCGAATTTACAATGTTAAAAAAGCACTTCAAATTTATCAAAGAGGGTGCTCTAACTAGAGAGAATTATTACCTCAGTCTATTGTTTGTCAAAGCTGGGAGCGATGCATTCCTAAGTTTTAAGACTTTACAGCACCGCAAAAACCCCAGAAAGTGAAAACTCCAAATATTAAAAAAAAAATAGCTTCGTCTAAGCACGGCTCTGCTACCATCCCTAAAAATTTACAAAGGTAGGACAGAGCTGATACCCCTTATCACAATATAACTAGGAAATGCTCCTGAATTTATTCAGTTTAATCAATGGAAAATCCATACAAAATTGAACAATCCACAAAAAGCATTAAGAAGATCCCCCTATGGTGCCATTGTGTTACAGAATCACTACAGAACAAATGCGATAAAAATTGCACGGTCATAAATTTGCTATAAACTGAATAAAGCTAATTAAGTATTAAAAAGGCGTTACCTGATCCACGGTAGAATCTGATGCCGCAGAATGAATTTTTCTGGCCTGCTCGAAGAGTGTTGGAAGTGGCATTTCATCTCTCCTGATTTCCGCCATTATTTTCAGCTCTGGAGTCTTCTTAAGACGTTACACACACTGATCTGATGTATAAACTATGTTTATATTCAAAACCCTGGCTAGAATGCTAGCAAAAACAAGAAATTCCCAATAAATTGTTGGACACCGGGGAAATTGTCCGTTTATTTGTTTACTGCTTTGAGAAAAAACGAAAAAAGGATTGGACTTTGGATTTACAGATTTAAAATGCTGGCTCGCTTGCTCGATAATTCGATGTAAGTTACCAAAAAGAAAACGTAGCACGCGATAAGTACAAAGATTTTGCAAATAGTAAGACTTTAATATTATTTTTATATGAAAATAATATTTTTACGAACAGGGAATTACACCTTAGTGTGGAATGGGTACGGCATAGGTATAGAAAGTCAAAGGAAAATTTATGTCTCTATTTTCATTCATTTATGTAGTGTATGATATAATATGATTAACAATCGTATCTTAGTGTGCAATGGGAATGTCGTAAAGTTATGGAAAGGTCATTTAAGTATTTGTCACTTCCTCTCATCCTCTCTAGATCTCCTTATCTCTGTATCAATATATCTCACCATCTATATATCTATGTTTCCCTTTCTATCACTTTCTATTCATATATATCTCCTCCTTTCTACCTCTTTCTCTATCACTTTCTACTTTATCTTTATATCTCTCATTCTCTCCTCTTTATATATAAAACATCTTCCATCTCTCTCTCTCTCTCTCTCTCTCTCTCTCTCTCTCTCTCTCTCTCTCTCTCTT
>MU223719.1:218362-237108 GCA_018584345.1 Thuja plicata | reverse complement strand
ATCTCTTCATCTAGACACATCTCTCTCTCTCTCTCTCTCTCTCTCTCTCTCTCTCTCTCTTGGACACACATTCTGGTATATATATAACTCAATCTTTATCTATCCATATAGCCCTCCCTCTTTCTACATCTATATATCACACTATTAAATGAAAATCTATTAATTTGTAGCTGGTGAGATTGTTAAAAAGCATACTAACAATGCAATAAAAAAATAGATTTATAATTTACATTCAACTTCACATTCAAAATGTAATGAAAAATACTTAGCATATACTATTAAATAAAAATTATTTTTCATAATTAAAATGTCGCCCTCCTTCTCGCTATGTGCAATAAAAGAATATTAATAAATTAATCTCTGATAAGCATAATACATAGTAGCTCAAACTCTCGAGCATGAAAAGTAGTCATTTAACCATTTTTCCACTTGCTTATTGCAAGACAATGTAGGACAAGTCAACGACACTTGTTAAGTGTCATTAAAGGTGTCAGGTAGTACAGAGCACAACGCTATGAGTAGTAGTAACCGAAAAAATGAAATAAATGTCGAAGCTTTAGATCGAACAACCATCTTATCAAGCCATTACACAGATCCACTAGACAAGAGAAGGAAAAAAATGGTCAAAGGGAATATTTGAGATCAGAAGAAATCTTGAGACTGGAATTCTGAGGAGTTAGGGAAGCATAAATATTTAAGATGCTTGTGGCTTTGAGTTTGGTGCTATTATCATTGGTGAGTGTTGGACTATGGTGGTCGGAGCCGTCAGAGCCTACATTCAAACGCTGGTTTTCTCTTTCTTTTAAATATTCCTACAATCTGACGACATTACAGGTAGTATAAGTCATGTTTTGCTTTGCATTGCCTTGTGTTTCTACACAAAGGAATCTCACTAGCGTAGCAAACAAATATGCCTAAATTAGAATGTCTATATATAGTTCTTCGTTCTTCTAACAATTTTTGTATCCTTTATGCTTTGATGGATGTCCACACCTTGTTCCAACGCTTCCATTTTGGATCCTCAAATCATGGTATTCCATTAAAGATGCATATCAGGATAGAGAGAGCAAATCATACAGATCGGTTAGTTGATTGAGTTCATGCATACTGGAAGCCCTGAACCTGAATTCTCAAGGTCCCAACCTCATTCCAGGAGTCTCGCTGTCTGAGATACACATATTCCTCCCCGAGGTGCTCAAACATAAAATAACGAAGAAAAGGAGGACCAATATCTCCACATATCTAAGGATATGTTGAAGCCACATGAGTTTAAACTACAAAGAATGCAGGAAGACAATAATCCAGGGTTCTTTGGAGTAAAGGAGAAATTTGGAATGCACCAAAAGGGTATGACAGGGTTCTGAGTACCATGGAGAGTACATCAGCATTTGGAAATGCTCAAAACTATGGCCAGAATACACGAGGAAAAGATGTAAGTACCCTCTAGAATGTCCTGGCCACCATTTCAAGTGCCCGCAGAATTTGGAAAAAGAAGTAATTCTACGGTCGTATCGAAGGGTGTAAAGATGTTGTAACTGGATCATGGAATCAGAAAGCATAACTGGTTAAAAGTTGACATGGGAAATTTTCACAATCGATACATGCCTCTTCTGGTAGCAGAACTCCATTTTCCCCTCCACGTCTTGTCCCATATACCCATATGAGTGACGCAACCCCTTGTGATGACAAAATGAAAAGTCTGCCTGATTTAGCCTCATTGACGGAGGCATGTGCTTCAAGGCATTGACAACCAACAATCTCTCAATGGTAGTCATTGCCTTTTACACCAATAGCAATCGTAGATCAAACAAAAGAGCTACATGTAAAGTGAAAAATGATGAACGGTGGCGATGATTTGAAGGTTTATGAAGGTATAAGCACTCTATTTTCATATCTAGGCTTTGCTATCTAACAACACACTTTCAATTCAAGTTTAATTTATTTTTATTTCAAGGTTGAAGGCACATTTCCCTTCTTTTTGTGTGTAGGAATAGGTGATTGATGTGCATAAACAATTACAAATAGAGAAGAAAGAGATCTATATATCTTTATAAATCTTCCTCTCTATCTCTCCCTCTCTATGTCTCCCTCTGTATCTCCCTAGATCTCTTTCTATCTTTACCTCTTGAACTATCTCTAACTCTCTATTTGTTTTTCCCCATCCTCCCACTTTATATTCATCTATATCTCTATCCAACCATCTCTCTCCATCACCCCCTTCCTATACCTTTTAATCTTTACATCTCTATATTTCTTCTCCCATCTCTCCCTCCATATGTATCTCTATCTTGTCATCTCTCTATCACTCTCTATGCCTATTATTTTCCTAGCATGTAACGTAGTACGTGTCTACAAGAGGGAAAACCTCTCTCTCTCTCTCTCTCTCTCTCTCTCTCTCTCTCACACACACACACACACACACACACACCCATTGCACACAAAGTATATAAAATGACATGACACAAAAAATAGTTATTTCTCAAATCTAAATTTTTTTATTATTTGATATAGAAGTGTGAGCTTACCTACCAAAATAGAAATTAATAGTTTTGTATATATATTAATATATCCAATTGCAGGTATTATTGTACTCTTAGTTGTAGGTATTATTCTATTTTTATAGTTTTAGAAACATATAGATTAGAAAAATGCATAAAAGTACTTATATTTTTATATTTAACTTATATTAAAATTTACTTACACAATCTTGCCAAAATATTATTGCAATATAACCTATTAAAAAGATAAATTGTTCTTTTTTTTTTTAAACATATGTATTCAAAATTTTCTATTATTATTAATTTATTTATGTAATTATATAATTTTTTCACTATATTATAATCATAGTTATAACTAGTTAGAATATCTCTTTAACCTCACTCGGATATTCCTTGATCCTAACCCCGTATAATTATTTATGAAATATTTGTTAATTGTTTGTGATGGGTTAAAATCACCAAACTTGACTTGAATGTGGATTGCCCTTATAATTTGATTCATTCCAACACTGAGAAGTGTTATAATAATAAGCAGAATAATGTAAATATAAACACGGAAGAGAACACAAATGACACAGAGATTTAACGTGGTTCACCCAATCCCTGGGCTACGTCCACCAACAGCGAGTCCAATATTTTTATTATTATCCAATGATTACAATCTGAAACCTGCAACTCAATACCATCATAGGAAGCTACGAAAATCCCTCATACAATGAAATCTCGAAACCCTAAGCCCTTTTCACAAGCATATTTGACCTAACCTAATTAGGGCAAAAAATACTTCGACTAATAGAAAATCAATGGTCGACCCTTTACAATATTAATCAAGGGGCGCTGCCACTTGACCCCATCAGGGGCTCTGCCCCTTGACCCCGCCTGGGGCGCTGCCCCAGGACCCCGCAAGGGGCTCTGCCCCTTGACCCCGAGCTTGGGGCCGATAAAGATATGTCTGGGGGGAAACCGCACCGAAAGAAATTGAGTCTGATTAGGCTCCACATACATAACAAGAAGAACCTAAATGTCTTACGCCGACAATGCTTCTCAAATTTGCCATGACGTCTAACAACACCATGTCAAATTCAAAATATTTGTCTGTTGACGAATTGTTCTGGGTGAAACTGTCATTGTCGTCTTGTTATCGGAGGAGCAGATAGAGCTGGAGTTGTTGTCCTGTATGCTCAAAGAATGACGCGACAGACAGGTCAGCGACCATCGCTTTGGATCGATCCCGTCACTGTTAGTTAGCAGAATTTTGTAAAGCTCCTTCTCCAAACGAGCCATGGAAATCTTCATCAGTCGTTGTTTGTGGCGTCAGTTGATTTTATTTTTAATTTGATAATAATTTAATATCGATTAGGCTCTTATTAACTTGTCTGAAGAGAAGATGTAAATACCAAGACATGTCTGAGAAAACATAGCTCTTTGGAGGACGACGCCCATTAAAAAGCAACATGTATAATGACACATAGCCTGCACATGTATCAATGGCGGAGACATAGTTTGCATGGACATTATAAACAACCCACGTACTAGGTATCAACATAAAAAGGAACTGAAAAGAGATGGAATTCAGTATATCTATGTACTTTTGCTTGTGTAGCTTCATTCTTCTTCTTTAAATCCATTTGCGACAATGATGAATGTTGAAGCCTTCTGCACTACTTATTTGGTGAATCCATGGGTGACACTGCTACTTTGCTCATCTATTTTCAAGATCCAGATGGCTGGGATGCTTTGATCTTCTTTGTACTACTTTTAGTCATTCTGAAGCCGATGAAACCCTCGTGGTGGTGCCTTGCGGCTTACGGGCTGCTCTTCGGGCTCGCTGATACTTTGGTTGTTATTCTGATTAATAAGATGGTGAAGAAATCCATTAAGGACCCTTAGAAGCTCAAGGTAATAGATTAAAAGTTCTTTAACCATTTATGCATCTAGTATGCTCCAATCTCTCAGAAGGCCAATATTTGGGTGGCTAACAGATCAAGGTCAGGAAAACTATACAAGTGTGGGTCGACTATAACGGGTGGGCTAAAACCCTGCAAATCTATGGGCACCATTCAAACAACACTTTGGGCTACGCAAGCATTTTGAACCACACACTGGAGATCGAAAACACTCTTCTGAGATCCGCGTATGTGGGATTTTATGCGCCAACAGGGAATTCATATGAGATACACATAATTCTCAACTGGAATTTCAGTTTCGTGATGTTACCGGAGTCTTCTCTTAATTTGCCCTAGTAAGGAACTCGACCACCAAGAGGATTTCGTGGCGAGGTCAAAGTCGGCATCTTGGTGGGCACCATTATTGTCAGATTAGTTGGGGTGGGATTAGTCGGGATCATGGTATGGAGAATGAAAAAGAATAATTAGGCTACTTTAACTCTTGGACAAGGATGCTTTAGTGGGGAACTGACAATGATGCAAAACATGCCTCACCGGTACACATACAAGCAACTTGCAGCCACCACCAACAACTTCAGTGAAGCAGAGCTTTTGGGAATGTCTACAGAGGAAACCTTAATGCTAGATCAACCAAAAGAGCTACATGTAAAGTGAAAAATGATGAATGGTGGTGATGATTTGAATGGTAGTCATTGGCCTCTGCAACACTACCAACCGTCGATCATACAAAATAGGCCAAGGCTTTCCAAGATGGAAACGCCTATGGTGTAATAAAAATATAAGGAGATATAGAGAGAGAGGAGAGGGAGAGATAAAGAGATGGGGGTGAAGAGGGAGTGATGGGTAGAGAGAGGGTTAAGAAAAAGAAAGAGATAAAAATGTTATATTTGTAATTATATATTATATTTGATATAATATAATTTAAGAAATATATAATATATATTTTATATAATATAACTTAAATTATATATAATTTAATTGTACTTATATTAGTATATTTAATATTTTACATATAGAAGGGTGGAGTTTGAGTTACAATCGCTATGGAGAGGCAAGATTGAAGAGGGGGATTAATAAGAGGGGTCAATGAAGTAGAACACCAATGAACTTGTAGTGGGAAGAGTATATGTTTATTCATTCCAGGATTGGCCCTTCATGATCTAAAAAGATTATTTAGAATAATAGGAAGAGATTAGTTGAATAAGGCTCTGCTCATTCTTAATATTTTTTATTAATATTAATATAAAAACTATACTTACAATAAATAAAGAATAAAAAATATTTTACCTATAGAAATTATACCATTTTAATATATAATTTCATAGTATATGTCTTTTAATAGAATAGTAAATATAATTATATTATATTATATAATTGTATTATGTAAGTATATATTTATAATAAGATTTTTGAATAATTAATTTAACTTAAATATGTTAAAAATATTATATTTTAAAAAATGATAATTAATTTTATATTAAAATTTGAGAAGAAATTCAAAATAAGGGAACCATGTTTTGTTAGGATTAAGTATACGGAGAGGGAGGGTGAATCACTATTACAACACTTTAAACATGAACTTAATAAATTCCAACTTAACCATATAATTATTGAAATGAAAATAACATAAGCACACAACACATAACTCATAACACCATGAATTATTATCGAGGAAACCCTGGCCAAGGGAAAACTCCGGTGGGGATGGTACCCACTGATGAACTACAACTGATTGTATGTTTGAAGTCATTTTGTTGATGGTCAACCAAGTTAGAGATATGATGATAGACATTAATCAGTTAATGTATTGTCATTGATGTCAACTTATTTGAGTATCATTATGGTAACAAACATCTATTATGGATTAAAGATCTGGAACAAACAAATTTTATGTGGTCAGTAATTGAAGAGTTTTGTATACATCGAGTAACAGTGAACACCGAGTAAATACAATGTATATCGAGCACAGTGATAACCAAGCTAGGGATCACCGACACATCACAGTATTGACCGAGCAACTTAATCAAACCGAGGCCGACTAAAATGATGAGCTGGCAAATTGATGATTCTGAGGTAAATGATAAGATTTGTTATGATGATCAAACGACTATGAAAATTCAAGGAAGATCAGACGAAGAATATTGAAACGTGTTTTTAACACAACTGCCGAGGAAGGTTTAAGCGACAAAACCAATGATGAAGATTAAGCAGAAAAATCTAAAGATGGAAATTAAATGAGTTATGATGTCTATATAAGAGATAAGAGATTCATTATGAATCATGATGTTATGATGCGCACACATGCAAATTTCATGTATAGCTGATCAAACTGGTTAAAGACATAACCGAGCATTTCTACAAACAACACTGAGCGACAGAGGAAAGAGCATTAACTGAGCAGAACAGAGTATAAAGAATTAGATGAACTGAAGTGAACAAATTGATCAGAGGTATTATGTACTTAGCATAGATCTGAAAATCTGCAAATAGAGTTATATTTGAATCAGATCATTATTGTATCAGTTTAACCATTGTTACAGATAAATCTCTTAACCGAGTAGGAAATGAAAGTCTTTATTATGACATTCTAATGAATGTTGAGTGTTTTCTTGGTGACCCCATAGTGAATTATTGGTCAGGAGAGAACTGTTAGTTTAAATCCTCTTACCAGGTCACTTTTAATAGTATGCATTATAACCTTTAATAGCGTTGGCTCTTAACCGATCTCACTTCAGAAGAGTGAAATATTTTGGGTTACCGGTCCCAAGTGTTTTTTCCCTTAGCAAGGTTTCCATGTTAAAAATCTATGTGTTAATGTGTATGATTGTTGTGGATTGTTATTTTTCTTTATGCATTACTTTATCTACATTGATCGGTAATCACAGTATTGATTTATTGCTACTCAGTATAGGACTAAAAGTTTGAGATCACAGTTATATTTCACCGAGTTGAATTATATGTTTGAAATTGTTGTGTTATACATCTGGGGAATTTTGGACTATAGGATAATTGAGAACTAACTGATTCACCCCCCCCCCCTCCTCTTAGTTATTTAATAATTGGTATCAGAGCGTAGAGTGCTTAGAAGGAAAGTTTTAAAGGACTTAAGCTAAAGGTCACAAGATGTATAAGAGAGATGCACCGAAGCTGAACAAGGATAACTTCTCAACATGGAAGAGCAGAATGAGACTATACCTATCAGGGATTGGAGATGACTTAACACTATACCTGGATAATGAATTCATCCTACCTACTGGACCTTTGACTGTTACTCAAATCAAAGAGAAACATGAACACAACACTATGATGGTAGAAATTGCTTCTTCACTTACCAATGTTGAATTTGAGGATATCAAGACATGTACATCAGCCAAGCAGATGTGGGACAAGATTACACTAGTTTATGGAGGAGATACAAATGTACAAAGAGCTAAAGTTGAAAGTCTTCGAGGAAAATTTGATGACATGAGAATGAAATAAGGAGAGAACATAACACAATACAGTAACCTGGGGTCACTAATTCATGAAGGTTGTGAATGCTATTCAGGGAGCAGGTGGAACTATTGATGAAGACACTATTGTGAGTAAGATTCTTATAACTTTATTGCCTATTTATTCTATAAGAGTCTTTGAAATACATGAAATGAGAGCAGCACCTGAAAATAATATTACAGTTGATAGTCTTGTTGGTAGACTGATTTCTTTTGAGCTGAACAATTTTGACAACAGTGTTATACCTACTATGGAATATGCATTTATGTCTTCTATGAAAATTAGTAAATATGGTAACAAACACATGATAAGAAATAACAGTGACAGTGACAGTGATGATAAAGAACTTGATGAACTTGTAGAATTAATGGTTAGATGACTGCACAAAGGTAAAGGAAGGTATAAAGGTAAACTACCTTTGATATGCTTTAATTGTAAAGAAATTAGACACTTTGTTGCCAGATGCCCTAATGGAAAGAATGATGAAAGAAATGAAAGATCCAATGATAGAAAAGATGATCGAGAATACATAAGCAACCGATAGTATGACAGAATAAATAACCAAGATTACAAAGACAAAGGCAAGAAGGCTTGCTACATTGCTGAAGATAAAGATAATGACACTGATGAAGCATTGAGACAATATTTGTATCTTTGAAAGAAGATTAAGAAGAAGATGATGTTAGGAATAATAGTCCACAATACAACTGAGAGGGGGAGGGGTGAATCAGTTGTAATAGAGATTCTTAAACATTAAACTTTACAAATCAAAACTGCAATGCAAATAATAACACAGTAAATGCCAACACCATAACACAATAATTGTTGTCGAGGAAACGTTGTTAAAGGTAAAACCCCGGTGGGAATTAGCACCCAAAAATAATGTACTAAGAGTATAGTATCTCTGTTAAAATATTTAGCCCTGTTAGGAGCTTATTACAACATTACAGTACACAGTCCCTGTTAGGAGACAAATCCTGTTAGGAGTCAAGGAAAAAATAGTAGGCTCACTGCCTAGGCACACTGCCCAAAGAAGGTTAAAACCACCCTCAAGGATTCACAATCTGAATAAGTGTATATATCAAATATACAATCTAGTGAACTATCTGATAGCAACTGTATTTGCTTGATCAGTTCCAATGAAGTATAACAATCAACTCTGCTTCTACATCTAGTTGTCAACAAGTTTTGTAGCTTCCATAATTCTCTGCTCCTTTTAATCTCTACCAAGCCTTTTCCAAAAGAAAAGATCACTCATATATATCCTCTTACAATAATTCATTAGGTCGACCAATTAAGCTTTCCTAATACACAAATAATTATTTAGGTCGGCCAATTAGGTTTTCCCAATATACAAATAATTGTTTTACCCCTTGCTAAGATACAAACGGCACCTATAACAAGTAAACATAAAATACAATCCATCACATATACTTCTAGATCTGAAATTCACCCTCACAATTCATCTTACACGCTATATGTCTGAAGTCGGCCACCAGATAGGTCTCCTCCAGAATATACACCACAACTGACGTCACTAGTAAGCAAACAACAATTGAACTCAACCTATTACTCCAACATATGTTGGCTATCCACCAGTAAGCTCGTTTCATATTAAATATCTTCGCTAGAAAGATATACCCAGAACACAGAGACCTGCTCTGTCCAGCATCACAGTTACAGTCCAGAAACCAGTCTTCACCAAATCAACTATAACATCCTTAATATGCATCACAAAGCCAAGAAACATTAGAAATAAGGTCCACACACATCATTCTACATATATCCAACTTCAATCATTATGAATCATCTGTACAGTGCCCGTACACATCTGCCAGTTAAGTAACCAGTTTGTCCTCTCCACAGAAACATATGTTGACATCAGTGACAAAATATGAATATCAACAGCATGATTAGTACCAAAATTTGATATCATCCAACAATCTCCCCCTTTGGCATTGATGGAAACATATGGGAAAATCCATCAACCCAAAAAGTACTCTCTCTCAATACAATCTTCTCAATATCCTTAACACAAATCTCCCCAAAATAGTAGGGATTTTCACATAGACTCTTTCCCCCTTTAGCAACAATGGCAAAGGGTGCCATAACTCATATGTAGTTTTATGTAAGGTGTAGATTTTTCAAATCTTCATGTCCAATCAACCAGGTGCAAGATCACCCAAATGTGCTCTAGTGTTCCTGCGATCACTCCCCCTGAGGAGTAGATCCATACATCAAGTCCAGGAAAATGATATAGCTCTGAGAACCACTAGACTGATGCATATCTGCATCAATTAATTACCAATGGGAGGGGCCATCACCCCAAGCATGCTTCTGAGATATTCAAAAGCATGTTTGGCAAAGGTTTAGTAAATATATCTTCTATTTGTTGCTTTGTGCAATTGTATTCCAGTTTAATTTCTTTCTCTGCTACCTTCTCCCTCAAGAAATGATACTTAATGGAAATGTGCTTTATATTTGAATGCATTATAGGATTCTTCGACATGTTAACTATGCTAGTGTTATCATAGTGAATAACTACTGGTTCTTCAAAGATTATTTGAATGTCTTTCAGTATTTGTTTCATCCAAACAACTTGTGTACAATTTATTGGAGCGGCAACATATTCTGAATCAACAATAGATTGAGCAATACGGTTCTACTTCTTTCTCAACCAAAAAACAAACCTTTTTCCCAAGGAAAAATGCACCACCACTTGTACTCTTTTTGTCATCCACATTACCTGCCCAATCAGCATCAATATAAGCCTAAAGGGTAAAATCATCTGATTTTTCATACCACAATCCATATTCTATTGTCCCTTTCAAATATCTAAAAAAAAATTTCACAGCAAAAAAATGTGTTTCTTTAGGATTTGCCTGATATCTAGCCACAATTCCAACTACATTACTAATATCTGGTCTAGTGTGAGTTAGATATTGTAGACCACCAATCATAGATCTATACTTTGTTTAAACAACACTTTAAGTTTTATCATTACTAGTTAGTTTGTGTCCAGTCACCATGGGTGTTCCAACAGGTTTACAATATTCCATTCCAAATTTCTTCAACATTTCCTTAAGAAACTTGGTCTGAGATATAAAATACCATTCTTACTTTGATTAATTTGCAAACCAAGAAAAAATTTCATTTCACCAATCATTGACATCTTAAATTCATTTTCCATTTTTGTAGAGAACTTCTTACTCATTTTGTCATTGCCTCCAAAAATGATATCATCAACAAAAACTTCTATAATCAAGATTCCATCCATATCAGTTCTTAAATATAAATTACTATCTACATTACCTTTTCTGAAACCAAGATGAAGTAAGTACTTGTCCAGCCTTGCATACCATGCCCTTAATGCTTGTTTTAGTCCATACAATGCTTTCTTCAGCTTACAAACTATGTTTTCATCATCTGTCAAAGGAAAACCATCAGGTTGCTCAATGTAAACTTCTTCTTCCAGATCACCATTCAAGAATGCTAACTTCACATCCATCTGATAAAATTTAAATTCTTTATGTGCAACATAAGCAAGAAATAATCTCACAGCTTCCAATCTAGCAACAGGAGCAAATGTTTCTTCATACTCTATGTCTTCTTGTTGCGAATAGCCTTTACATACCAGTCTAGCCTTGTTTCTCACCATTGTTCCTTCCCCATCCATCTTGTTTCTGAAAACCTATTTAGTACCAATCACGTTTTTATTCTTAGGTCTTGGAACCAGTTCCCAAGTATTGTTTTTCTTTATCTGTTCAAGTTCTTCTTCCATAGCTTTAGTCCAAGATTCATCTCTAGATGCTTCATCAGTAGTTTTGGGTTCAACTTGAGAAATCAAACAAATTTCTTCTCTAGATTTAGATCTAGTCATCATGCCCTTACTTACATCGCCAATTATTTGATCTTCAAGATGGTTCTTCTTAAAATACCTCAGTGTCTTAAGAGTCTCTATAACCTCAACCAGCTCATCTTCAATCTCATTGTCAATCATCAAAGGTTCTTTAGGTTCAACAGTAGCCTCATTCATTTCTGTAATCTAACCACAGTCATATATCCATTCTTGAATCTGAAACTTTTCATCTATCCTCACATTGGCACTTTCAGTCAACTTTCTAAATTTTAGATTGTAACATTTATATGCTTTTCTCTTAGTAGAATAACCAAGAAAAATTCCTTCGTCACTTCTAGCATCAAACTTTCCTATCTCATCATCTCTCTTGATATAACATTTACTACCAAATATTCTAAAATATTTCACAGTAGGTGTATGATCAAACCATAATTCATAAGGTGTTTTACATGTACCTTCTCTAATCTGAATTATGTTCAAAGTGTACACAATAGTACCAACAACTTCTCTCCAATGAACATGTGATACATTGCCTTCCAGTAGCATAGCTCTTGCAGCATCTAATATAGTTATGTTTCTTCACTTTGCAATCCCATTCTGTTGTGATGTACTAGGTGCAGATGTATGTCTAAATATTCCATGCTCTTCACAATATGAATTAAATAATTATGATGTAAACTCACCACCTCTGTTTGATCGCAAACACTTTATCTTCATGCCAGATTCATTCTCAACTTTTGCTTTAAATAAATTGAACTTGTCAAATGCTTCAGACTTCTCTCTCAAATATGTAACCCACACCATCCTAGAAAAATCATCAACAAAAAGTATAATGTACCTTTCACCATAGTATGATCTAGTTCTTGTAGGACCACATAGATCTGTATGCACCAGATCCAACTTCCCCTTTGCTGAATAAGATTTGCTTTTAAAAGTGCTTCTAGTTTGCTTCCCCATAACACACTCTCTACACAGTGTTAGATGGCTTTACAATTTTAGGTAGATCTCTTACTGCTTTTTTCATACTTGCCTTCACAATGTTATCAAAGTTAACATGAAAAAGTCTTATGTGCCATAACCAACTGTCATCAACCTTTGCAATAAAACAAGAAGATTCAGATGTGTTCAATTCAAATACATTACCTCTAGATTTAGTACCGAACATGATCAAGTCTCCTGATTTAGTTCTGATAGAACATTTCCCATCAATGAATTTCAATTGATAACCCTTGTCTACTAATTGTCCAACACTTAACAAATTATGCTTAAGTCCATCAACAAGTAATACATTGTCAATATTAGTCTTCCCATTCAGAGAAATAGATCCTATTCCAATGATAAGCTTATGATTATTGTCACCAAATCTAACAACACCACCATCATATCTTTTCAATCTCACAAAAATATTTTTGTCTCCAGTCATATGATGTGAACAACCACTATCTATAACCCATTCTGACTTTTTTTCAACACAGGATACTAAGGCTTTTTCCTCATGCATAGGTTCATCATCCTTAATGGAAATAAATCCAATTTCATCATAATCATCATCATCATCATCAGATACACCTTCACTAGCATAATAACATTCCTTGTCTTTTGAATACTTGGACTTGAAAAACTTAGGTTTGTGCTTCGGAACTCTTGTAGGAAATCTAGATGCAAATTGACCAATCTTGTTGCATGAAAAACATTTCAAAGGTAATTTGCCTTCAAATTTGCCCTTACCTCTTTTTTCTCTTCTAGCAATCAGTGCCACAATTTCATCTAGCTTTCTTTATTCTTCCTGTATCTGTTCCCATTCATTGGCATAGGCTCCAAATTCTTCTCTTAGGTCACTACTACTGGTGCTTGCATTTCCAAATAAGGTCTTTTTGTTCTTGTGCATGGTTGCCTTAAATGCTAACTTAACCTTAGGTAAAGAATCTCCCAATTTTGCGGCCTTAAAAGTAGTTAGCTTTCCGATCAACATTTCTCTAGTAAAGTTCAGTGTCAAAGGTATAATCTCCTCTGTAGCTTGTACTTTGGTTTTGTAGATAGGTGTCAAAGATCTGAGTATCTTCGCAATCACTTCTTCCTCACTGTAAGTGCCTCTAGAGTTTTTGATTCCAGTAACCACTTCTATAATTCTCTTTGCATATGCCCTAATGTTCTCATCTTCTCTCATCTTAATTGATTCCATTTTTGTCTTCCAATTCTATAGCTTTGCCTGTTTACTAAAATTGTCTCCAATATACAATGATTTTAACCTTGTCCATATCTCATGTGCATAATCCAGGTCTTTTACTTCTATGAATTCTCCTTCAGAAAGTGCGTTGATCAAGGATTCCCTTGCAACCATATTACATGAAAATAGCTTCTTTTCATCTTCAGTAGCATTCTCCAATTCATCCTCAGTCGCTATCTTTTCACTCTTCATTGTGTTCATCTAGTAGTCAATTCCCAAACATAGTAAGTGTGTTCTCATCTTGTTCTTCCAACTATCAAAGTTTTCAGGATCAAATTTTAGACTATCCTTCCTATAGTAAGTCATCTTCAGGATCACCTCAAGCTATTAAGATTTATCTCTAAGTACCATTAGCTATGATACCAATTGTTAGGAATAACTATCCACAAGACAACTGAGAGGGGGGGGGGTGAATTAGTTGTAATAGAGATTCTTAAACATTGAACCTTACAAATCAAAACTACAATACAAATGATAACACAGTAAATGCCAACACCATAACACAATACTTGTTGTCAAGGAAATCCTATTAAAGGTAAATCCCTAGTGGGAATTAGCACCCAAAAATAATGTACTGAGAGTATAGTATCCCTGTTAAAAGATTTAGCCCTATTAGGAGCTTATTACAATATTACAGTACATAGTCCCTATTAGGACACAGACCTTGTTAGGAGTTAGACCCTGTTAGGAGTCAAGGAAAAAATAGTAGGCTCACTGCCCAAAGAAGGTTAAACCCACCCTCAAGGATTCACAATCCGAACAAGTGTATATATCAAATATACAATCTAGTGAACTGTCTGATAGCAACGATCTTTGCTTGATCAGTTCCAATGAAGTATAATAATCAACTCTGCTTCTACATCCAGCAGTCAACAAGCTTCATAGCTTCCATAATTCTCTGCTCCCTTTAATCTCTATCGTGCCTTTTCCAAAAGAAAATATCACTCATGTATATCCTCTTACAATAATTTAATAGGTCAGCCAATTATTCTTTCCTAATACACAAATAATTAATTGGGTCAGACAATTAGGCTTTCCCAATACACAAATAATTGTTTTACCCCTTGCTAAGACACACACGGTACCTATAACAAGTAAACATCAAATACAATCCATCACATATACTTCTAGATCTGCAATCCACGCTCACAATTCATTTTACATGCTATATGTCTAAAGTCGGCCACTGGATAGGTCTCCTCCAGAATATACACCACATCTAATGTCACTAGTAACCAAAAAAAAATTGAACTCAACCCATTACTCCAACATATGTTGGCTATCCACCAGTATGCTTGCTTCATCTGAAATATCTTCACCATAAAGATATACCTGAAACACAGAGACCTGCTCTGTCCAGCATCATAGTTACAGTCAAGAAACCCATCTTCACCAAATCAATTGTAATATCTGTAATATGCATCATAAAGCCAAGTGACCTTAGAAATAAGGTCTACATATATCCAAATTTGATCATTCTGAATCATCCGTACAGTTCCCGTACATGTCTGCCAGTTAAGTAACCAGTTTGTCCTCTCCACAGAAACATATGTTGACATCAGTGACAAAACATGAATATCAATAGTATGATCAGTACCAAAAGCTGATATCATCCAACAGATGAAAGGTATGTTGAAACAACACTTATTTCTAAAGTTAGTAAGCATGAAATTTGGGTTATTGATAGTGGCTACACATATCACATGACTAGAGATAAAGAAAAAATTGAATTTCTTGAGCATTATAACGGTGGATCTGTTAGAATGGGAAATGATACACCTTGTCAAGTGAAAAGAAAAGGTACTATATTGCTGAACAATCAAATCAAATGTGAGAATGCATATTGGGTGAAAGGACTTGATTATAATCTGTTGAGTGTTTCATAGTTGAATAACATAGGTCATCGAGTTGAATTTGAAAATAGAAAACCTATAATCTTAGATGGAACAAGAAAGTTGATCGGTACTGGTGAACAATCAAAAGGTAATCTATTCTATCTTGACACTGTTGAAACTACATGTTTGATGGCTAAGAATGAAGATGTATTGTTGTGGGATAAGAGGCTTTGCCATGTAAATTTTGACAACATGGTTAAGATTAGTAAGAAAAGAAAAGTTAGAGGCTTACCGACTTATCTAAACATGACCACATGTCATGTGCAAGAATTGTCAAATGGGAAAAATGTCAAAATCTAGTTTTAAGAGCAAGAAATTTTCATCTAATGATATTTTGGAGATAGTTCATGTAGACCTATGTGGACCAATGATAACACAGAGTTATTATGGTGACAAATACTTTATTTTATTTGTTGATGACTACTCTAGAATGGTGACTGCCATGTTCTTAAAAGAAAAATATGAAGCATTTAAGATGTTCAAATGGTACAAAGCTAAAGTGGAAAAAGAAAGTGGTAGAGAACTGAAATGTTTGAGATCTGATAGAGGAGGTAAATTTTTTTTTGATGAGCTCACTAACTTTTGTAATGAGTATGGAATTAAGAGACATGTCTCTATATCGAGGACACCACAACAGAATGGAATTGCTGAAAGGAGAAATAGATCAATTGTGTATTGTGCTAGAACACTGATGATTGAAAATAATGTTGCACAAACTATAATATATGAAATAGGGTTTAGGAGACTATTTGTTAATTGTTGCTTGATTTGCTTAGTGTATATTGATTTCCTTAACCCTACTTCATACTTACTTGAGTTTAATTGAATTGTATTGATTGTGTATTGCAATTGTGATTAGGGAGAAGATAAGATGTTCCTCTTTTATTCCCAAATGCACAAATGGAAGATCCAAGTTGATCAACCCAAAAGAAGGGTTAATGCACAAATGAATCAACTATTTGGAAAGGAGAATAACAAGAAGTGAATCTTAAATTTTGTTAATTATATGTATATAAATGATATATGATAGTTATTGAAGTAATAGGAGAAATGTACTAACCTTGAAATATTGCAGATCAAAGAACGTTGTTTTCTGAGGTCTGTAGACTATTTCTGGAAAAACTGATAGTTGATCCTGAACCGGAATGCAGAGACGAACAAAACCCAGAAATCTTTTTTTGTTCCGATGTTGTCTTATGAAAAAGGTTGACCTTGACCCACAAATGTCAACCCTGACCCAATAATGTTGACCCTGACCTGCACAGGTCCGACAGAAAATCTGTTTGTGCCGTCCGAAAGAAAGCCGAAAAGGGTATCCAGATCTAGTCTCAAATCTACAATTCTGAGCCTGTACCTACAAGAAAAAGAGGATTGTTTGTTGCGGGGGAGGGGTTTGCCTTGGTCAAACCCCGGTTTTGGAATTAACCTCAAATATATGTAATTTAAATTGCAGAAATAAACAAAGTAAATGCTTAAATTCACCTTGCTTGTAAAAGTTCTTGTGGTGGATTCGAATCCTTGGATCCACAAGTATGCTTCAAAATGTGGAATGTAGAAAGGTAGGATGTCTTCAATCTCTTGCTTGTAGATCTCCAACACCAAGTCTTGAATGGGTTCTTGAATTGGAAGAAGCTTAGAAGAAGGTGGATGGAGAGATCACCAAAAGGGCACTATGTAGCTTGAATCCTTTAATGGCCTCCAATGGATCTCCTTCATGAAAATGGATGCTTGAAATAGATGAATGTTTGCTTGAAATCTTACTCCTTAGCTTGCTTGAATTTCTCTTGAAGATAGTTTGAGAATGCTTGATCACGATTAGAAGACTTCGTTCGCTTGATGATGGTTAGAGAAAATGAGAGGAGAAGGCTCCCTTTTATATGAAATTATGGCACAATCTTCTAAGGAGGCCGACATAGGAGAATTAAATTTCTATTAAAGCCTTTACCCCTAGGAGAGGACCTATATTAAATATAATTTAGGAATCGACACTTCGAAACTCGAAACAGCCGACCCGGAAGCGGGAAAACACTTTTTGCAAAGACCAACATCCAAAACTGTGAGACCCCAGGATCTGAACCCTTGGTCAAGGTCGAGGTCAACCTTGACCTAGGTCAGGGTCAAGGTTGACATAGACCTAAAAGGTTGACCCTGACCCTGAAGCCTAGAATCACCAGTTTGCAGTTCAAAATGCAGAAATCAGGGCAAACAGGAGTGGAAAGAGGGACAGAACAGGGGGGAAGCCATGTCAAGATCAGGAACCCATTCAAGGCGCTTGTCATGACCCCAAACCACTTACTCGGTGGTGGTACCCTAAATTTTGAGAATTTAGAAGTCCCAATCTATTATCAAGAATAAAGTTTCTCCATACTAAAAAAATTAAAGGAAGGAAGCTTTATGACACAAATAAATTGAACTAACTAATCGAAGCCTTCAGAAAATGCTGGAATTTCAACATGCTACAAAGATGATGCCAACAGAGGCTGAAGATGGTCAAATTTTAAAAATCTAAAACCGACCCAGTTTGGCAAATCAAATTTCCTATCTCCAAAAAAAATATTAGCTTTTCACAATGTGTTTTGGATTTTCAACCAAAGAAAAATCCGAAAGTTAGGTAGTTATTTTTTAGTTAGTTTAGTGCTTTTTCAAAATATTTTGTAATAAGGGTTGTGTCTTTTCACCTTAAAGAGGTGTGAAAGTCACTCAAACACATATATATACATAATATAAAATGTAAAGAGAAGAATACAATATAATATAATTTCATATATTTGGATATTTTTAATCAACATGTATAACATGGACCTGGATGTACTATTTTTTCAAAATCAATAAAGATAAGTCATTTTTTTTTCACATGTGTAATAGTTT
>MU223719.1:203967-215860 GCA_018584345.1 Thuja plicata | reverse complement strand
CACGCTTGGTAATTTTCGGCGTCACTCTCCCACTGCTCAATAAGCGCTTCTGCTTGATGAATAACCTGTCGGGCCGTGTATAAGTCTGGGAGAGTGGATGCCAGGAAACGCTGGGTGTTTCCTATTTGTAGGGTGACCCATTCATCTACTGCTTGGGCCTTCTTTTTCATTACTCGCAGGGAGTCTATGTCACTCTGCGGTAATTCCTCTGATGTAGAGGTCTCTGGAGGGGCGACATTGATGGGTCTGGCTAGCTCAGCAAGCAATCCCATAAGATTTGCATTCTTTTCTTTTTCAGCCTTGAGCCTCTGGGCCTCCTTTTCGTATTGGGCTTCTACTTCCCTTGCTGCCTCCTTAAGCAAGTCCACCTCGCCTTGCTTCCCTCTTTTACCTAGGGACACCTCTACAACATTGTAATCTGCGGGATCTGTGGTTGCTTCATCGGCATTTGGGGGAGGTGTTGCCACAACGACAATTGTTTCTCCGCCTGGCCCAGTTCGAAGAGTATGAACTATCCGGGCTTTCTTCGCCTTCGGCGGGGCCTGAACTTGGGCCATCATTTCGGCCAGGGAGAGAGGAATCACTGGAGCGGACTGAGCTTTTCTCTTCTTGCTCTCAACCAGCCACTAAGGGGGGAGGGGTGGCCTTCCTGCCAGAGTTTGTTCTCCTGATCCTTTCCCTGTATCCGGTGGCCATTGCTCCCTGGTGGTGTGGACTTCATCCGTCCTCCCTGCCTCAACTTCTTCTGCAGCAACATCCTTTTCAACCTCCATCCCCTCAGCCTGGTCCTGTATGTCAATCGCTGGATTTAGACCCTAGTAGGCTTCCTCGGGGATTTCTTCTTCAAGCTTCTCTTCTTCTTCTTGTTCTTCTTCTGCCAGGGCTTCTTCCTCTGTTGGCAGTAGGGGAGGTATCGGGCCAAGATTCAGAGTTTGGGCCGCTGTGATAACCTGCCTGAAGGTTGCCCCCAAGAGTGGCCTTGGGAACATGCCAGCTGGGTTTACGGTTATTCCCGAAGGTCCGGTTCCCCCAGCGGATGCCATTTGTTCGCCTAGCTTTAGTTGGTCCACTCCCGGACCTTGCATCTCTTGAGCCCCGGAGATAATCTCTGGCTTTGGCTCCTCTTCTACCTGCTGCTTCTGTTCTTGTGCAGGTTCTTGTTCCAAGTCTTCTTGGTCCACAGCCTCTTGTTCGGTATCCGGGACTTTTGTCCCCGTTTGTGTATTGTCCCCTTGTAGATTTCTGAATTCATCAGTTGCAAATACGTCAAACTCCTCTTTCAGAGGGGGACTGGCTGGGACCTCTGCCGGTTCTGCTTCTTTCTCCGGTTCTGGGGAACTGGAAGAAAGGATCTCTACTTCTCGGGGGAGGGATGCCCTTGGCGTTGGTACCGATTCTGCCTTGGCCTGTTTGATATGTTTCCTCTTCCTCCAGGTAACCAAAGGAGGCCCCGCATCGGCTATTGCTGTCGCTTCCATGGGATCCACCCCCGTTGCCTTGACCATTAGGGCTGCCAGCGACTGGGAGGAAGGGGGACGAATTGGTCTGGCCATGAGCGGGGGAGTGGCTAGCCTCGTTATTAACTGCTCCCTCATTTGTTGGGAGGCTGCCATAGACTGCTTAATCTGCTCCTGTATAGGGACTTCTTGTGTGGAGGGGGTTGTAGCTATTTTCTTTCCTTTGTTTGCGCCCTGTGAAGAAGTTCCGGCCCCCGAGGTCAATCTTGGTACCGGCTGTGGTGCTAATTTTGGCACTGGTCGGGGAGCTTGATGCATACTCCCAGGGTACACCCTTTTGAAATAGGCGTGACTTCGCTCAACCACATCCCAGGTGAAGTCATCAATCATGGGCCCCTCCTGGGTGGCCCAATCCATTGCCGGCAGTGCCATTTTATCGATCCCCTTTTCTTTGTACTGGGGATCTATGGTGGGGGCGGCGTCAGAGAAGCCCAGAGGGAATCTCTAGAGCTTTAGTTCCTGCATCATTCCGGCTATCATTCTGATATAGTGCCTGCTCCACACATCCACATCATCCTGGCAATCAACCCAAAATTCTTCCATGTGTATATAATGGGGCTCTGAAGCCCGGGGCATTGCTGTTGCAATTCTGCCATGCGGATCAAAATTTCTCCGCGCCAGATAAAATTCTTGTAAGTTGTAACTCTTCAGCTCATTATCTGCCTCCTTTGTGGTGGCCAGACTGCATGTGTAGTTCCCACAGGTAACTAGGAATGGGACATTGGGGACCTTCTTGAGCGCAAAGAAGGCATGCAACTCCATCATTTGCCAGCAATATTCCAGTAGCACAATCTTGTCCCCATAATGCTTGGGCAACAAGTAGGGTTTCCCAGAGAAGCCGGCGACCCTAATGTATGTATGCTACTGGAATTGGATATAGTAGTGTCGATAACTACTGACTAACTTCATCGCCTCAGTGGATAGGCGGTATCCAACGTCCCGGGTGGGTGTGAGCAGGTGATAGTAAATGAACGAATCATTTACTCAGCAGAAACTGGGGAAGCTGGCCTCCCATTGAATCGTTGGGAAATGGTCCCATGGTGCTTTTTGTCCTAGGCCAATCCCGAGAATGCCATCTGTAAGTAGGCCATTGGAGTGGGGCCTCTGCTGGGCCAGGGCCTAGAAAACATAAGAAGACATGTAGAACTTCTTCTTCCTGTTCGCCTGGAGGAACTGGGAGTCGATATGATTGGAAATTATTGTCGCCCAGTCGAAGAATTCTCCCTTGGTGGAGATGCCGAGGAGGAAATAGTACATCCATTTGGAAAACTCCTGGGCGGAGGGTTGCCCAAATACCCAGGTTAATGCTATTATCCCTATCTGGATGCTCTCCTTGAATTCAGAGCGGGGGATTTCTATCTTCATTCTCTTTGGGTCCCTCTTCGGGGCCTTGAGCCAATGGGTATTCATGTACACCCGGGCAACATCCTCTAGTTGTGTAAACTATTTCAAGGCGTCAGTCCTTGTAACCACCGTGGATCTATCAAATTGTGGGAATACCCAGGCCTACCTAGAATGTGACTGGGTCGAGGGACACCAGTGGAGTGGGGTATCCCGTGGGTTCTGCAGCTGCGAGCATAACGGCCCAGACAGAAGAGTTGTAGTTGGCCGCCAGTGTTAAGATAAGCTCCAGAGATTGCACGGAGCATGGGAAGCAAGCTACCTGGAGGATCCCGGAATCTCCGATGTTGATTGCGAGCTGATCTCCAGCCTGTCGCTGGATGTGCATTACCTTTACCAGGGCCTGCATTTCTGCCCAAGTTCCAACATTGGCGTCGGTCATCAGTTTTACCTTGGACTCAATCTTTGAGCCCACAATGACATTATCTTGTACAAACTTCATGGTGAGGGGAAGCTTTTCCAGGGCTTTCTCCATCTTTGACTTTGCTGATGCCCTGGTTTCTGTTGTGGTTGGTAATTCCGGACTTTCGGGAGGAGATGATGCAGACGCTTCAGACATGTTTGGAAGATAACTCCAGGAACCTGCGAGACAAAGCGACCATCAGAATATTTTCTATCAAAATAAAATAGTTACTATGGGGTCTGAAGATCTTACCACCGCGACGTTTGCTTTCCTGAAAAGTTAGTATCATGCAAAGGTAACCAAAAAGCAAAACACATTGTGAACTTAGGATCTTCATCATACATCTGGTTCTGGGAAATTTTATCACACTTAGCAAAGACGTGGGATGGATGGTGGTAAGAGGCCCGAAGCCCGGAGAAGTGACCGTTAGCAAGGATGTATGAAAAGGCAAGTTGTCAAACCCACATGGATGCCATGTGTGTTGGCATTAAATGGATGCGATGGCGATGACGGCGGAGCCAACTGTCCGAACGCGCGAAAAGGGAAAGCTACTTGGCTAGAATTGATTGCGCGCATGTGACGTAAATGAGGTTCTGACAGACTTCATGGAGGAGAGAGAAAACTACCTATTTGAAACTGACTGAGAGCCGAGTTTCAAACAGGTGGTTTTATGCCTCGAAGCGAGTTCGAAGGCGGAAAACCAGAAGCAGAGGTGACTCGACCAGCAAGCCAAGGCACCAGGAAAGATATACATAGAGCTGAGGGATATACACATAGAAACAAGGAGATATATACATAGACTATTTACAATGATATACATATACACATGAATATACAATGCAAGACGACGCCCGCGGGAAAACTAGACAAAGCAGAAATAGATATATACAACTATCTACACTATATTCACCATTTTACAGAAACAACTCCTACATAGAGGGTGGACAACCCTCTGGCAGAGCTGACCCACCAATGGGCGGCGAAACCAGAAGACAACAGACCAGCCGAAACCAGGAAATAAAACAAACAGAAACAAAATGAAACCAAGCAAAACAAAAGGAAACCAGAGAGTGGAAGAAAGACAGAGGCGGAAAAGCGAAAACACCAACCTAAGAACGCAGAAGGCGGAGGAAAGGAAGGATTTACCGTGCGAGTTCTGCAACAGTTTGAGTTGTCAACCGGTCAGAATCACCACCACGGATCACTTTGCACTTGCCTGAGAATGACTGAAAATTGTTAAGCGCTGATTACCATAAACTTCCTGCAAATGCTCTGTTAATCGCTTTGAAATTGCTCTTTAATTCGCTCTAAGTGCTCAAAAGTTTTAATCATGGTAAACGTGAAAATGATAGATGACATCTATTTATACCCACAGTAAAAGGCAATCCTCCTCCTTTCGGCGATCTCCGGACAGGCAAAACCTCCAGACTCCGGGCCTGGGGATTCCTCGTGATGATATCCCTAAGAATATCACGATGAAGAATCCCGAAGTCCGGAATCTAGTTCCCAACAAAATAAAACCTTCGGGACCGTAGTCCCGGAGGAGAAAACCAAACAGCAAAATGACACACCAGGGAAGAAAACCCCGGAGAAAGAAAACAAAAAGGGAAAGAAAGACAAAGGCAAAACCGCAAGCAAAAGCAAACAAAAGCAAAAAGGGGGACCCAACATTTTGCACACAAAATGTAGGGACGGGGATGCAGGGCATAACAAATGGTGACTACCTGGGACAAATGCCTTAGCGCATTTGAGAACTAAAGAATCTCTGGTTAGCAAAACTGGAACAAGCCGCTTCCCGAAGTGCCTGACAGGCAAAGAGAAACATATTCGAGAGAATCCAACCACATAGGAGTCAGTCTGTAGTCTTTCATCAGTGGTGTCATGTGTGCTTGGGAAGGAAATAAAGCTGATGACCATTGGGAGGAATAGAGAAGGGGTACTAATCACATCGAACCAGTCATCAATTTGCTCGTTTCTCCCGGAGACCGGAGTTTTATCCCACTTTTCCTCTTGTTATTTTATTTATTTCTGGGTGGGGAAGGCGGTACTTCTTTCACCATTACACTTAAGCTTAGCTAATTTTAATGGTGGTACTTCTTTCACCTATCCACCTGCATTTAGATATTTGAACAGGGGATAAAGCTCTGGACCCGGGAAGAATTTCTTTAGATTTTCAAACGTGGGTCAACCAATCAGTACAGCCGATCTACCCTCGATGTGTCCGATTACTTGTTCCTTGTATTATTATTTTGTTCACTGATTGCTAGACTCTTGGAGACAACACCCAATGGAGATTCCTCAACATGTGCCATAACCCGTGAAACGAACCCCGGAGATCGGGCCAGCTCCACCGTGCTAAAGATAGATTCTAAAGTTTACCATGTCGTAGACATTGTACCAGAGGCCAAAGTTATGCGAAGCATTCCAATTCCTGCAAGACGGAACAAAACACCGGGACCGAAAGAAAACCGAAAATGAAAACCAAGACGGGAAAAGAGGACAAGGCAGGGTACCTCGCACGAGGCACCCAGAGGGGATATTTACAAGCAGAAAGCTTTACATATAATACAACTTAGGACGAACTCACCTTATTCAAAATAGTGCTTGAGAAACTGTCCATTAACGGGCAATGTGACAAGTTCCCCAGTCAGGGTGTTGAGGCGGTAAGTATTTTCCCCACAGATTTCTGAGATTAGGTATGGTCCGAGCCAGAGCCGTTGGAACTTGGTATGCTTTCCTTTCTTTTCCCGGGCCTTGTTCCACAACAGGACCAGATCTGAAATCTGAAAAGCTTTGTATTGGGCTCTTTTATCAAACCATCATTTTACCACTGCTTGATGACGCGTGAAATGTTCAAGGGCTGCGTCTCTCTGTTCTTCCATCCACACCAGGTTTAGGAGCCGAACCTCCACAATGTTGTCCCCGTTGTTAAATTCCTGCATAAACTGCAAAACTGGGATCTGTAAATTGATTGGGAATACAGGGTTCTGGCCATAAACCAGGTGGAATGGTGATGTTCCCAGGGCGGCCTTAATATGAATGCGATCCGCCTAGAGGGCGAATTTCAATTTTTGGTGCCAATCCCGGGGATTTTGTTCCAACACATGTTTGATCACTTCAAGTAGATTTTTGTTTGTTGATTTAGCAACGCCATTTTCCTGGGGGTAATAGTTGCTGGAGAACTTCAGTGTGATCTTCTGATAGTAGGTCCATTCGAGCAACTGCGCTGAAGAAAATGCTAGACCATTGTCACATACTAAAGCGAAGGGCATTCCAAACCGTGTGATGATGTTTTCTTCCAAGAACTTGATAACTACGTCCGCCGTGTTATTTTTACAAGGTATAGCTTCAGACCACCGAGTGCAGTAATCAGTAGTAGTGAGGATGTATCGGTGGTTGGCAGATGAGTTGGGGTTGATCTCTCTAATGAAGTCAAATTCCCATTGGGCGAAGGGTCTAGCCTCGTAGACCGGTTGTAAGGGCATGGCTGGGCTACGCTCACGATGCACTGTGGTTTGGCAAGTATGGCATTTCCTTACATGAGCATAAACGTTTTTGAATATGTAGGGCCAATAGTATCCAGCCAGAGGATCTGATGGGCAGTGGCATCGGCTGAGCCATGCCCGGTTCCAAACTGTCCATGGAATTCGTTGATTATTCTTATAGCTTGGTCTCTGTCGATGCACCGGAGGTACACCCCCTCATAATTTCTGCGGTAAAGCGCGAAGTTTTTGATCATAAGTGTGCGCTTTTCATCCGCAGAGCGCAGCATTTGTGGGGAGGTAACCCCTCCAGACATTTGTTGTTTAGTAACAAGTATACCAAATCAGTATACCACGGGTCTTGGGTGATGGACTCCACTGTGTAAGTTTGGCATTCTATGTGGGGAGTCTCTTCTGCCATCGTTTGACTTAGTCCCTGGCCTCAGACTATCTTCATGGGCTGCATTTCTAAGTCATATTCCTAGAGGATGGCCATCCATTTCCCCTGTCTCTCACCCAATTCATTCTGCATCAGCAGAGATTTGACGGCCTGGTCCGGGATGATAGCATGTACTTTGCTCCAGAGAATGTAATGCCAGAATTTCTTCATAGCGCGGACCAGAGTGAAGGCCTATTTTTCTAGTGGCGAATACCGAACTTCAGCATTCTTGAAGGGGGAACTCATGAAAGCTATTGGTCGTTCCTCCCCTTCAACCTTTTGTGTCAAGACTGCCGCAGCGGAATGCGGCGAAGCAAACGAGTAAATGTAAAATGGAAGGGAATAGTCTGGACTAGCTAGGACCAGTGCCTCCGTTATGGTCTGTTTGATCTGGGTGAATGCCCATTTTGCTTTAGGACTCCACTCAATCTTGGTATCTTTCTTCATCATCTTGTTAAGTGGCTTAACTATTTCTGCAAATCCTGTGATGAAACATCGCACAAAGTTGATCTTTCCAAAAAAGGATTGCATCTCTTTCTTGCTGCCAGGCATCTGCAGATTCAGTAATGCTTCGACTCTATCAGGATCTATGGATATACCCTTCTCAGAGACAATATGCCCGAGCAACTTCCCTTCGGTGACCCCAAATATGCACTTCTTGGGGTTGAGGGATATTCCATACCGGCAACATCTCTCGCAAATTTGAGCGAGGTGGGCGTGATGATCACGCCTGTCCCGGGAGAAGATGGTTAAATCATCCATGTAGATGATTATGCACCGATTTACGAGGCCCTTGAACGCAATGTCCATAGCCTTTTGAAATGTGGCCCCTGCGTTGATCAGACCGAAGGGCATTCTTCTATACGCAAACGTTCCCCACTTAGTGGTAAACGTTGTTTTCTCTCTATCATCGTACTTGACCATGACCTGATTGTACCCTAAATATCCATCCAAGAAGGACATCATCTGGGAACCATTTACTATCTGCAACACCTCGTCCAACAAAGGGAGAGGGTGATTATATTTTTTAGATGCCTTGTTCAAATTTTAGAAATCCACGCAGAGGCGGATCTCGCCGTTCTTTTTCCTTACAGGGACCAGGTTGGCAACCCACATAGTGTGCCGGATTGGGAAGATCATCCAGGATGACACCATTTTTTCTACCTCCTGATGAATTAGAGGTTTTATTAGAGGGTTGACCGGTCTTTGCTTTTGCCGAAAGGGCTTAGCGTCTGGTTTCAGGGGAATAGTGTGGGTCATGATAGATGTATCATACGTTTTCAAGTCTTCATAACCCCAAGCGATCACATCAATGTATTCTCAGAGAACCGTGAGAATCTTCTCCTTTTCCTCAGGGGAGCAGGAGGTACCGATGTGGATGATCTTTTCTTCACTGGGCTGGCCGATGTTAACCTTTTCAAACTTTCCTCCCTCAGAGGGGGATGACACCTTCTCACAGGCCCGTGGGTCCGAGTCTAAGATTCGTTCCAATGCAACCATTCCCTTTGGGATGGTGTTAGTGGGTAGGTCCATGATCCCATCGTCTTCATCACCCTGCCCAGTATCGTCATGGTTTTGTTCTTCCAGTATCTGATCCTCAAAGACACCAACATTCGCCATGAAGGCCAGGATGTGTTGATCATCTTCAAAAACCTGAAAGTGGGTGACATTGTTTGGGATGGAGGGGGTGGGGACCATCTCAACTGAAAATCTCTGGAGTCGCGAGCTGGCCATTGGCTCAAGTGTGCTGGCAGAAATGGCAAGGGCGCCCGGGACATAGTTCCGTCGTCGGGGAATGAGGTCAATGCCAAAGGCATCAAAATCTTCGATAAGGCTCCAAGCCCGGTTGCGGTATGCGGCCAGCCTTTTGTCATGACAAGTGTATTGACTCCGGACTAGTTTGACAATCAACTCTGAATCACCCAGAGCCCGGAGGTGGGTGATACCTTTCCTTAGTGCGAATAAGAGTCCAAGGACCAAAGCCTCGTACTTCGTGACATTGTTTGTACAGTTAAACTGTAGCCTGTAGGACGCGAGGAAGGATTTCCCTCGCGGGTTGATTAATTCTACCCCAGCCCCACAACCTTGTTTGGATTGGGATCCATCGAACTTAAGGGTTCATAAGTCATTGTTCGTGATGTGGGGCTGGGGCGGAGTAGTCTTTGGATTATTGCTGGGGGACTTGGGGTCCCCTTCCCGGACTACCGATGTGAAAATAGAATTTTCCTCTGGATTTTGGGTTTGGGATTCTTCGGGGGATGGCGCCAAAGGGGTGCATCCCACAGGGACGCTGGGTCCCAGGGAATCAGTTGTATGTTGTTTGTTCTGGAGGGTATGAAGGTGCCGGTTAGCGATCGAAAGACATGGTCCACACTCGAGTTCTGAATGTTTTTGGTAGTGTACTCGGCACCAAGTGTCGGACAAGAGTGTGGCAAGGGTTGTTGTGGCACCTTGAAAGTTGACTTCAACTCTCATCTTTTCTTTGAGGTCTTGGGCTCTTTGTAGTATGGCGGGATCTTCTCCGGGGACGAAATCAAATGTCAAAATTTCAAAGGGTTTGTACACCCCCAGAGAAGTCTCAGAGAAAAGGACCTCATTGACCCTCCCAACTTCGGTAAGGGCCTGTTTCATCTGGGGTTCACTTTTGACCCGGATCTTATTTGATTCTCATTCCCACGGAAGCCACAAGTGGGTGAAGTCGATCGAAAATTATCCATTCAAGGACTTAGACCAATTCTGACTTAGTAACATCCCGTAAGTCTCTGGGATGTCCACCACTTGGATATCAATGATGCTGACTATCCTGGGGTCCTGGATAAGATGTATCCGGACATTCTTCAATTCCCCCACCATTTTACAGCTGTCTTATCCAGCTGGATTACTGTACCATTAGATGGGGTAGGATGGAATTTGAGCTTCTGACAAATGGACAAGGGCATGATGTTACCTGAAGCTCCAAAATCTACTAGGCAATTGTGTATGTTCTTATCGTGTATATTCAGGCCTAGTAAGAAGGGAGGATCCTCATTGTTTCCATGGAAGATAGCCACATTAGCATCTTCGAATGAGACGGTCTTGGGCGGGCGGCTGATAGCTTTCGGGTTCCCTAAGAGCTTCAGAAGAGACTTCTTCTGCTCGGGATAGTTCAACAAAACCTCCATCAGGGTCATGGAGGTAGTGGTCCGTTCTAGTGCCTTCGTAATGTCAAACCTTCCTCCCAGGAATTGGTGATTTTCCTCTGCGAGATCTTTTGCTTGGTTAGAGCTAGGACCTTTTGGAGGCGCAGGTCAATCAGTCGCGTTATTCTGGGGAGGGGGAGTATCTTTGATAGGAGGTGTGGGCGTGTAAGCTGGTCCTTTACCCACCTAACTCCGAGTGTTGTATGGAGCCCGCGGGTTAGTAAAGGCATTGGCCTCGAAGGGCAGAATGGATTCATCAAAGAATCCCTGCAATTCGGATTCTTCTTCATCTCCTCTGGAAGTCCCAAAGAAGAAGGTGTCACAGGTAAAGGCGCTGTGGGTTGTTTCCTGGACAGGAGGCTCTAGAGGGGTAGTGTCATGCGATTGCTGCCTGTCCAGCTGGGAGATCATGATGACCTTCTCCAAAGTGGCACAATTTACCTCGTTGTGTGAGCTAGTATCATGTAATCTACACCAGTTGGTCATGGGCTGGAAGTCTGCGACATGCGTAAAGTGTGATGGTCCAGCACCATTTTGGTTGGTGTTTTGGTTTGGAGGTGGGCCTCCGGTGTTTGCATTGTTATTCCATTGCTGCTGATTGGGCCTAGGCCCATTGTTGAAGTTTCTCCCTCCGGCATTATTGTTTCGTTGGCCGAAGAAAATGTTTCCCCTCTGGGAGTTCAAATTCTGTTGCGCGTAGGACCCCGCCTTCAGTTGGCCCATGTCCATGGTCAAGGTGGACAATATTCGCCGGAGGGATTCAACCTCGGTGGTCAACTGAGTGTTAGCGTCATAATGTGACGGCTGTTGCTGTTGTTGGCTTCTTGGGAAGGCAGCAATATTAGTCAGAGTCGAGGGCGGCAATCCTCCAGTCGCAGACGACTGGAAGAATGGCACTCCGGACGGTTATGTCTGAGTCTGTTGTGTCTGCTGTGGCTGATTCCAAGGGAAGACTTCCAGACCCGGTGTCATCTGGGTCTGGGCTGGGTAAACGTACCATGCCTACTAGTCTATCAAGGGTGGCGGGGGATTCATCACCATCGAAGGGGCGCCTATTTCCAGATTGGGGTTATAGCCCCCGGCATGTGCAGTTCCACTGGGGATCATGTTGAAAGGTGTGTTTTTGCCCAATCCCGCCCGGGGATTTGTTGAGACCGCGGGACAGCTCTAGGGCTAGGTTGTAGACTTTTTCCAAGGTGTCCCGGTCACCCGCGGTGGTCGTTCTCCAAAGGAGAGTGACAACGAAAGGGTCCATCGCGTTAAGGTAGGTCTGTATGGTTACTTCTGGAGATGGGATAAAAGGGCCCGTACACCATTTTAGGGCGCGTTGGAACCTATGGTTGAATGTGTATGCACCCTAAAATGGTCGCCTAGACTTTGGGCCCCATTTCTTAATTTATCAAATCCCTGAATCAATACTTTCAAATATCAACAATATCAATTATATCAATTTCCTTGATCATATCATAATC
>MU223719.1:153198-176340 GCA_018584345.1 Thuja plicata | reverse complement strand
TCTAGTGGGGGTCATAGTTGGATTCTTGTGGCTACAGACTACTTCACAAAATGGATAGAAGCAATTCCAACAAAGAGGGCAACCAACAAGATAGTAATGGACTTTTTAATGGATAACATTCTGACAAAATTTGGTGTACCCACTAAGCTAATTATGGACAATGCCATGTGCTTTAGGTCTGAGGAATTTAGGGTTTTTTGTTAAAATTATGGCATTATTTTATCTTATTCCTCACCATATCATCCCCAAGCAAATGGACAGGTTGAGTCCAGTAATAAAAGTATCATGAAAATAATTAAGAGGATTTTGGATAAAAATAAGAAATCTTGGCATTCAAAATTGAAATTAGCCTTATGGGCTGATAGAGTGACGGTAAAAAAGGCCATAGGGGTTTCCCCTTTTGAAATGGTTTATGGAAATCAGGCAAGGTTGCCTTTAAACAATCTATTACCAGTATACAGATTTTTGCAGGAAGAAGATTTGGAAAATCAAGAACCTATGATGGAAAGAATGGATCAATTGGTGGAATTGGAAGAGATAAGAATAGAAGCTCACAAAAGAAACCTGAAGCTACAACAACAATCTAAATACTTGTTTGATAAAAGGGCAACTGAAAGAAAATTTTAGATAAGTGATATGGTATTACAATGGAATGCCAGAAATGAAGAAAAGGGCAAGCATAGTAAATTTGAATCACTATGGGTGGGCCCATTTGTAATCCAGGAATTTCATGGTCAAGATTATTATTTATTGGAAGATCCTAATGGTGAGATATAGGAATTTCCAGTGCATGGACAATTCCTGAAGCATTACTTCTCATAAATTTTCTTGTTCCATGCACATTAGTTTAGATTTCCCTATTTTTGTGTGTGCATGTATAGTGTTGTTTAGGTTTGTGGTCTGTTTCCCAGAGTTGTGGCTTCTAATGTCAATTTTGCAATTAAATTTCCCTAGTTGGAGCCATTGTTAGCACTGCACCAAGAAAACTTTCAAATTTCCAACATTGATTATTTTCCCGCGCTTTCTGGTTTAAAACCCCGTGTCTTACCACGCAAAAAGGATCAAAATTCATTAATTATGTTATGTTTAAGTCTTTGCCGATCGGTCGCGTTGATCCCTTAACATGTTTTCAAGTTGTGCGAGTGAGTGATGAGTCATTAGATTATAAAATCGCACAGTCGCGATAAGATTGTGTCAGGTCATGATTATCTGTGCGAGTGAGCGGGTTGGGCGTTAAAAATGTAAATCGCGCAATCGCAATGTTTTGTGAAAGTCGGGTTGTAAGTTAGTGATTGAGCGGGTTAAGAATGATTTAGTTTGTCGCTCACTCATCGAGAATTAACTTTTTCAAAGACTGGACCAGCGAGTCCGCGATGACTTAAAACTTTGTGTATCGCAGAGTCGCTTTAAAGTTATGTTGTTCACTTTATGCTTTGCGACCGACCAAGCGTTGTTAAAAAATGAAGTAGTCGCATACTCACATTGGGTTTTTATGTTTGTCTTTCAAGTCAGTGACTACACAATGAAGTCACATTCTAGAGGTCACCCACTCGCTTAGGTTCTAACTCACTTGTATCTTGCAATGCGAGTAAGTGATAAATGCATGCAGAAGTTATTAAGTTGAAGGCTCATCGCTCAGTCGCAGAGGCATTTTTAAAAATTCTAAAAGGTGTGTGAGCGAGTGACTATGGGATGATTCATCACCTCGCTCACTTGCTGATGCTTTGAGGTGATAAAAAATGAACCCACGAGTGTGCGATAAGTTAAAGGAAGAAAGATATCGCTCACTCACCCATGAATAAAGGAAAAAGGAAAGTTGTTAGTGAGTATGCGATTAAAGGAAGAAGATTTATAGTCGCACACTCATAGTCACTAATGTGGTTAAGTTTTTAAGCTAGTGGGTGTGTGATAGGAAATTTTTAAGATTTTAATGTAGAAGCTCGCTTAATTGCGAAGGATCAAGCCTCATAAATTCTTCAACTACAAGTTTGCGACTGAACAAAGAACAAAAGTTGTCGCTCACTCGCTAAGTGTTGTAAGTTGGAATATTTTGCAGTGCGAGTGAGCGATCAGATAAAGCATAGGACAAAAAATGAACATCACTCACTCGCCCAGATCCAAAAGTAATAATTTGAAAGCCAACGAGTCTGTGATTGTGGAATGAATAAAAGGTGAATAGATACTCGCTTAGTCGCCAAGATTCAAATGATATTAAATATTGAGCAGCGAATGTGCGATTGGTTGAAGAGAAGGTAATATCACTCACTCACATGAACTTAAGAGTACAATGAAGAAAGATAGTGATTATGCGACTGTCGAATGATGAAATGCAGATTAGGTCATCGCTTACTTGTAGAAGATGAAAGGAAAGGTAAAGATAGATGGCGAGTATGCGACTGATTAAAATAAAGGGTCACATCGCTTACTCGCAAGAACTATTCCAAGTAGGAGTAAAGTGTAGTGTGATGGTGTCAGATTGTCATGTGGCTAGTTTCAGGCTTACAAGTGCAAAAAGGGGAGAAAAGTGTACACTCTTTTCCAGCTAGGATCAAATAGTGCGAATTAATGGTAGAATTAGTGACAGAATGATGATTTCGTGACAGTGCAAGTGAAATAATTTGGCATTCAAGTGGACAAGACATAGGCTTTAATAGCTATAAGTGTGAATGATTAAGTTTGATCTTATACAACTCTCATTTCTGCATCCTGAAATATTCTGCGAAGAGTAAAAAAAAAAGAGAGCTTATTGGTCTAGAGAATTTTATTTGAGACAGTAAAATTCAAAGAAGAAGGATGAGTCAAGCTATGGTTCCCGCTACCTCACAAGGGTTTGAGAAGAAGAAAGAAGTCACATTGAAGAAGTACATAGAAGAGTTTGCTGAGTTGCTACCTAGAACCCTGAATACAAATAACACAAACTGGGAGGAATGGAACGATAAATGGTCTCAATGCAGAAATTCGGTAACCCAAGATTATTTTGGTAATACTTTATTTCATTATTTCTGGAATAATAGGATCAAGCCAATTCCAATTTGTAATCCATGGGATTTGAATATGGCTAAATTGATTGTGTCTGATGTTTATGTTGACATTGGTCTTATTAAGGAGTTAGCAAAAAACTATTGTCTAGTAGCTAGGGTAATCAAGAAAAAGAACAAAGAAACCCTAGTATCCATAGACAGAAGGTCAGGGGTAGAAGTATTTGGAATTACTGGTGCACTTTGCACATATATTGATTTGAAGAAAATTAAAGCTGATTATGTCAAAAGAGAGCATTTGATTAAGAAGTATGAAATGCCTAAATTTATGCCCAGAGTAGATAGGCACCTGGTGAAGATTCTAGATAATTTCAAGCCACCTTTTGACTTATCCCTATTTCATCATTATGTAAAATGCACAGTCTATGATTTGAGTAGGGTTTTCGGCTTTGATGGAGATTCTACAGTATCCCAAGAGATACTTATGATGGCAATGAACATCCAGCAACCAAAGGTCAACACTGATTATGACTATGTGGGTTACATAGTTGATGCTATCCATGCTGCATTATTAGAAATATAGTCAGATAATCCAGCACCCAATTTTAAACACTATTCCCATCTAATGTACATGATTTTATATTATAACAGAACATCAGTGGATAAAGAGCAGGAGGTGATTGTCTCAGAGTATGGTGTAGAGGCACCAATCCAAAGATGGACTCAAGTGTGGGATAGTTCATCTATCAACTCATCATTTGTATGTTTTTGCAACTGGATTGTGGATCCAATTTTTAATCTGTTGGGAACAGATAGGAACAGGCTTCCGTATGAGGTTAGAAAGATTCTGAGACCTTGGGAGTATGTCCCAAATTGGCCCATCTCTCACAATTGGGCTGATTTCTTCTTTTTTGATTACATAACTATCATCAGAGTATATGGTTGCACTCAGCCTCCTCACATTCTTCCTAAATTTATTCCTCCCAGAATTGCTTTCTTAGAATTTGTATGGAAAATTACTTGGTTAGATAAGGAATTTCTAGAGGGGCACAAGAAGGGAACTTTTATCCCTAGATTATGGGTGGGTTTTATTTCTCCATTGGGAAGAAAATGTTTGATGTGATAAATGATTTCTTAAAGAAATACAGAATGTCTGCAGCAATTGCCAGATTCTATGATCCTGAGAACTTTGGGCAGATAGCCCTAAAAAGGATGACTCCTTGGCAAAAAATCAGAGACCATGAGCCATTGGATGATGAGGATGTTGCGAGGAATAAATTGAATAAATAGGAAGTTTAGGATAGGAGAAGGAAGTGGAATGACCTCCTAAGAGAAGAATATGAATGGAAAGAATCAGATAACTCATTCTCTGGTTTTTTCCCTGATTTCCCATATTTCCAAAGAATAGAGCAAATGCTAAAATCCTATGAAACTTTAATGTCACAAGTACCTCAATTCAGTGCTGAAGATGCACAATCCAAAGGATCCCCTGTTCTAATTGCACTAGATGATCAAGAGCACCAAGAAGAATAGGAGGAGGAACAACAAGAGGAGGAAGAACAGAAAGAAGAACAACATGAAGAAGAAGAAGCCAGTGAAGAGGCCACTTCAGCTAGAGAGCCACCAAGAAAGAAATAGAAGAAAGAGCATAAAATGGTGCAAGATGGAAAAAGCATGGCAAAAGCCATGATATCAGAGCATGGTAAATAATTTAGAAAATTGAGAAGGCAAATACAGAAGGAGCCAGAGGCTGAGGGTCAAGGAGACAATCAAATGGTTTTGTTTGAAAAGGATGATGAGAGGGTCATGATGGCAAATGAATTCATGAAGGATGATGAGTTCATAAAGTCTCAAGAGTTCAAAACTTTCTTGGTTAAATTGAAACAAAAGAATTTGAGACAAGAGATAACTACAGTAGAAGAAAATGCAGATAAAAATGAGGAAATTGTACAAACACTTCAAGATTATGACCCTGAGACTAAACAAATTACTGTGGAACAAGCCAGGTTGCTGGTACAGAATAGTGGTGTGATACTGATGCCTGGTTGGGACCTACAATCCACTTTCATTATTGATCAGATTAGGAGGCAGGAAGATCCTTTGCTTAAAATAGAATTTTAGATGGATGAAGTCTTAAAAGGATCAGGATTTGATCCTAAATCCAAAACCCTAGAAATATGGTCACTAGCTCCTGCCACACAGAAACCCTTGGTCATGACTATCAAAGAGAAAAAAAGGGCAGACAAGATGATATGGAATCTGCAAAATACTTCAAATACTTAGATAGCTTAGTTAATGACACAGGTTTCATTTATGAATTTGGCAAAAGTTGATGACGTATCAAAGAGATACGAGACAACTTTTGGCCAAATGATGGCCCTGGCAAAGAAACATGAAGAAGTGGTGGTCCAAAACCACACATTAGAAGAAGAAATTGCCAAATTAAGTGAAGAACTAATAGAAAGTAAAAGGGAGAAGACTCCAACCCTTGAGGAGGTAACCAAAGTCAGGACAGATGTTCTCAAAGGGGTTAAGGAAGATTCTTCATTGGCAGAAACACAATCAAAAGATGTATCACAGGAACAGGGCATGAGTGCTATGTCTGTCATTTTACTCATATTGTAGCACATAATTGAAGTCTTGAAACAAAAAATTGGCACAGTGTATACATTATATGGATCATTACAAGAGGCCTCAAAGATAGCTGTGGAAGCTATGGTTTTCTTAGAGCCCGCCTTCAAACTTTGGTCAGGGAAGGAAAGAATTTTGTATAAACTAAAAATGGCTATGCTGTATAGTGATGACTTCCCAGATAAAGTAATAGAAACTATTGATATGGTCAGTAAGTTGAATGATACTTTTGCCTTTTTTAATGGAAAATCTAATCTGATAAATAGTAAGTTGCAACTGTTTGGTGATCAATGTCCACCATTGATCCCAAATATTTACGAGGAAATAGGGGTTTTGAAAGCACAATCAGATTGGGTATTTGGTTTTGATGCTATACTAGGAAATCAGGATATAAAGAAACACTTAGAAAAGGACACGAATGCAGAATATTGCAATGAACTGATCGATAGCCTTTTCAAAGTTGAAAGAGATATGGCCAAATTTGTGTCTGAGGCCAGAACTGCCATGGATGCCAGGTGGGTGGAAGCTGTTTCTAAGCTGGAAGAAGAAAAGGATTTTGATTGGCCCACTGGAAAAGAAGTAAATAGGTGGGAGGCATAGCTAAAAGGATGAAGAGGTCATTGTCAACAAAAAAAACAAACCTTGTTCAGGCTTTGAAAATAAGCTGCCACCCGTGTTCGATTATAAAATTTTGTCTCTAGTCTATTGCAAAGTTGTTGCAAAAAGATTTTTGTAAATTTTCCCAGTATGTCGGTAGCTTGTTGCATGCTTATGTTATAAAAGGATTGCAAGACTACTGGGAAAAGAGATAGCCATTTCATTTTGAGAGAATACCAATATAATTGTAAACTTTGGTTTGAGACTAATATAGTAGGTTTTTGGAGAAATATTTGTTCAATGTAGCAAGTGATTTTGACTTTTGAATAAAATCCAGTTCACAGTTTCTAAAGCATATAATGAGTATTGTGTCTTCATTTTAGTGTTTTGAGTTTTGTTTAAATTGAATGTTTTAGGAATGTTCAATTTATATATCTGTCAGGCAGATTATGAAATACTTCTAGGGTTCTTTCAAGGACAGACTAAAAAATGCCTTAGAAATGTTTCAATAAGATTCAGGGTATAAAATGAATTTGATGGATTAACTTGATTAAGTGTACTGAGATAGATGTACAAGGTATATCTATGTTTATGTCAGATGCTGTAATTGCCTTAAGTCTTGTCCATAATCAGGCGGGTTAAAATTGTTCATAAATGACTCTACGCCCTAGGATTGAGCACTGGTCTATTTTCATTTAATCAAATGACTATCATTATTAAAATTAATCTTTAATTTCAGTCTGGTCTATTTTAGTAAAAGTTAGAGTGATCAATTCCTGTAATTTCATCCATAGTTAATTAGAATAATTCAGTGATTTCATTATTCTAGGTTTAAAGGGTAATCCTGCCCGAGTTAGTCGAGCTCAAAGTGTAGGAGGTTTCAAAACCTTGTGTTTGTTGTTCTACTCTTTTCTTGGTCAGTGTCAAGGATAAATAGAGCGAACCCTCTGAGGAATATTTTCACATCAGCAAGAAAAAGAACTAACAAAACCTACTGGAGAACACAATGAAGAACAAAGAATTGAACCTATACTTGCAAAATACGTAAGAAGACATCATCCACATAATCAGATTATTGGAGATAAGATAGATGACATGATGACACGAAGTAATTTGAAAGACAACACATGTTTGATTTGTGAATTTGAACCTAAAAATGTTAGAGATGCACTTGAAAATGAAGAATGGATTATTGCAACAAATGAAGAAATTGAGAAAATACAGAAAAACAAAACATGGACATTAGTACCAAGACTGAGTGATAATAATATCATTGGTACCAAATGGATATTTAGAAATAAATTGGATGAGAATGGAGATGTAACTAGAAACAAAGCAAGAATAGTATGCAAAGGGTATGCACAAGAAGAAGGTATTGACTATGGAGAAAATTTTGCGCTCGTTGCTAGACTTGAAGGAGTTAGAATATTACTTGCATATGCTGCATACAAAGGATTCAAAGTATATCAGATGGATGTTAAGTCTACATATCTGAATGGGATACTAGAAGAAGAGGTTTAGATTGAACAACCTGAAGGTTTTTTTGATCCTACTCAGGAAAGTGTGGTATGTTAGTTACGCAAAGCATTGTATGGTTTGAAACAAGCACTTAGAGCATGGTATGAAAGACTACACTCCTATCTTATCAGTATTGGATTTATTAGAACAAGTAATAATAGAAATTTGTATTTGAAAGGAGGAAATGATGATAAGACTCTTATTGCTGAAATTTTTGTTGATGATATTATATTTGGAGGAAATGATAACCTATGCACATCATTTGCCAATGAAATGAGGAAAGAATTTGAAATGTCAATGTTTGGAGAGATCAATTTTTTTCTTGGCCTGCAAATTTTACAACAGGCTGAAGGCATCTACATTACTCAATCCAAATACATCAAGGAAATATTGAAGACATTCAGAATGGAAGAATCAAAACTAGTTGGAACACCTATGGTGACAGGATGCAAACTGACAAAAGAAGATATGACACCTGAGGTAAATCAGACATTATACAAATATATACTTGGAAAGTTGATGTATGTTGTACACACTAGACCAGACATAGCACACACAGTTGGGATTATAGCAATATTTTCTTCTAATCTGAGAGAATCACATATGAATGATGTAAAGAGAATTTTTAGATACTTGAAAACACTAAAGATTATGGATTATGGTACAAAAGAGAAGGCAGGTTCAAACTGAAAGTTTACATAGATGTTGATTGAGATGGGAACATTGATGATAAAAAGAGCACTACTGGTGGATAATTCTATATAGGAGAAATATTAGTTACTTATATAAGTAAAAAAAAAGGATGCATATCTCAGTCAACTGCAGAAGTAAAATATGTTGTTGCAGCTACAAACTATTCAAAAATTGCATGGATAAAACAAATTTTGAAAGGCAAATTTTGAAAGGCATGAATGAAGAGATCACTGACCTAGTGGTAATTTATTGTGATAATACTAGTGCAATAAATATTTCAAAGAACCCTGTGATGCATGCAAAAACAAAGCATATATCTATCAAATATCACTACTTGAGGGAGCAAGTACAAGAAAAACAAGTTATACTAGAATATGTACAATCAAAAGAACAACTTGCAGACATATTCACTAAACCCTTACAAATGATGCATTTGAGTACTTGCAGAGTAGACTAGGGGTTTGTCCCTTGTCTATCGGTCACTAAGCTAACTAGGAGGTTGCATCAACCTGCATGTAATCAAAATATCAATCATGTTGATGCAAAGCTGAATTGGACTGACAAAGATATATCAGTACACTGCAAGGTACTTATTCTACTGCATCGAAAACCAGAGATATTTTTTTTGGCTACTGAAGAGATTTATATTATTCTTTTTAGCATTGTTATCAAAGGGATAGAATGATCAATGAAATATTTATCCATTAAAGGGAGAGAATGATCAATGGAATATCTATCCACTCCAAGGGAGAAAATGAGAAAGGAGAGAGGGAGAGAAATGACATATCTATCTACAAAGAGAAAAGATTCAACAATAGAAGAGTCAAATTTGTAGGGAGAGTCTGCATGGTGAGTTTTTAATGCTGAAACATTTTATATATACAAGCTAGGGAGAGATACAACATTTTTCAATTGTAGAACATAAGTTTGGTATTCTATGGAATTTTCATATTGCATATTTCATATTGTGTTGCCATCAATGCCAAAGGGAGATATTGATGAACTATAACTAATTATATGTTTGAATTCATTTTGTTGATGGTCAACCGAGTTACAGATATGATGATAGACATTAATCAGTTAATGTATTTTCATTGATGTCAACTTATTTGAGTATCATTATGGTAACAAACATCTATTATGGATTAAAGATCTAGAACAAACAAATTTTATGTGGTCGATAATTGAAGAGTTCTGTATACACTGAGTAACAATGAACACTGAGTAAATACATTGTATACCAAGCACAGTGATAACCGAGCACAGTGATAACCAAGCTAGAGATCACCGACACATCACGATATTCACCGAGCAACTTAATGAAAATGAGGCTGACTAAAATGATGAGCTAGAAAATTGATGATTCTGAGGTAAATAATAAGATTTGTTATGATGATCAAACGACTATGAAAATTCAAGGAAGATTAGACGAAGAAGATTGAAATGTTTTTTTAACACAACTATCGAGGAAGGTTTAAGCGGCAAAACCAACGATGGAGATGAAGCGACAAAATCTAAATGATGGAAATTAAATGAGTTATGATGTCTATATAAGAGACAAGAGATTCATTATGAATCATGATGCTATGATGTGTACACATGAAAATTTCATGCATGATTGATCAAACTAGTTAAAGATAGAACCGAGCATTTCTGTAGACAACACCGAGTGACAAAGGAAAGAACATTAACCAAGCAAAACATAGTATGAAGAATCAGATGAACTGAAGTGAAAAAATTGATCAGAGGTATTATGTACTTAGCATAGATATGAAAATCTGCAAACAAAGTTGTATTTGAATAAGATCATTACTGTATCAGTTTAACCATTATTACAGATAAAACTCTTAACCGAGTAGGATGTGAAATTCTTTATTATGACATTCTAATGAATGTTGAGTGTTTTCTTGTTGACCCCATAGTGAATGATTGGTCAAGAGAGAACTATTAGTGTTAAATCCTCTAATAAGGTCACATTTAACAATGTGCATTGTAACCTTTAATAGGGTTGGCTCTTAACTGAGCTCACTTTAGAAGAGTGAAATATTTTGGGTTACCGGTCCCATGTGTTTTTTCCCTTAGCAGGGTTTCCATGTTAAAAATCTATGTATTAATGTGTATGATTGTTGTGGATTTTTATTTTTCTTTACACATTACTTTATCTACATCGATCGCTAATCACAGTATTGATTTACTGCTACTCGGTATAGGACTAAAAGTTTGAGATCACAGTTATATTTCACCGAGTTGAATTTGTTGGAAATATATTATGTGCAAGGTGACTGAGAGGGGGGGGGGGTGAATCAGGAACCAAAAAAATTTATGTACTTTTATCCTTAATTAGATTGTGTAATCTAATTGCATGCATGGAACAAAAATGAAATAACCATTCATAACACTTGACACAATATTTGATTACCCATAAACCTTCCAAATAGAAATTAAAAATGGGGTGGGGATGATACTCACAAGATTTAGTACTACGGTCATAAATGTGGCCTGTTAAGGCTTACAATTGACCACTTCTGATGGTTTGCCCTGTTAGGAGAAATAAGGATTGTTAGGTCCACCTTGTGAAAGGATTTATACAATACAATGAAGTATGTACTCTGTTAGGAGATTTGATAAGGATTGTTAAGTCCACCATGTTAAAGGATTTTGCTGATTGCACTTGTTAGGATGAACTAGTGGATGATATGCTATGCAACTCTGATTGTTGAATAAGATCCTTTGAAACAATACTGATCACTTGTAAGTGATAGATGTATCTCTGCTATTCCTTTATACTATTTTAGCCTTCTAATCAATCTGCTTCATACTCTGCTATTTCTATTTTCATGATACTGCATTTGGATAAAACAAAGTGTCTTCTATATATACCTTATCCAAATCAATTACCTCTGTAAGTCAGCTACCATCAAATCAAATCATATTAAACAATAAGAACTTAGTCGACCCAATGCTGCTACTCAGGTCCAGTAATGCACTCAGGTGATATACTGACACTCAGGCGACACACTAAACTGATAACTCTGATGCTCGAATAATACTGCGTGCTTAGGTCACATTGACCACTCGAAGATGGTAACTCAGGTAACACTGGCAACTCGGGTGATACTGTTCTAAACTTACTGCTCGGTCGACACAGTAACTGCTAGGGTTACACTTCAAGTGGCTGGCTCGGTCAACACTACAATCATGTAAGTGACTAAGTGTTTTGGCACTAATTGACAACATGTCTTGCCATAAGGTCTACAATCTCCCCCTTTGGCATTAGTGACAAAAACACTTATCATATCCAAAATTTTAATCAAACTGCTGAGTCAAAACTGCTTGGGTACTTGGTCAGGTTTTGACTGTTGCTCGGTTACAACTAACTCTATTTTTTTATTTTTCCAAAACTATTTTTGTAACACTGCTATGTGTAAATGTCCAAAATTGTCCTTATATTAATTTAATTAATATTCCCATAACATTATAGTTAATTTTAATTAATTATATTTGTTATATTCTTCTATCTATTTAATTAAATATGATTCATCTTCATAGTATTTAAATCTTAATTTAAATATTATTCCCCCTTTAATGTATTAAATCACATTTATATACATTTCTCTCATTAATCCCTTTTAAATAAATTTATAATTTATTTATTCCTCCACGTGACTTAATTATACTAAACCACAATTAATCTAAATCTAATTTGGATTCAACTAATTTGAACCTAGATCCTACCCTACCTCATATCACTCTAACCAAATAGACCTACTCACTAATTAACTAAGGTTAATTAGGCTAATTTCAAGATTCCTACACATATTAGTCCTAATTATTTGCTCACACATGTGTGACCAAATTTTCTAAATTTGACTTTTCAAATTTATTCTAATTTGGAGCCAACAAGGTTTCTTACAACCTTGATGACACTTTCTTACACTTTCTAAAAGTGTTTCATTAGACTAAAACTCTTACATCTCTTACACTTCTTACAAGATCCTTCACATGTGTACTTTAAGTACACCTTGACCCATCACATCACAAGTTGCTCATACATGAGTGAGAAAACTTGGCCTCTTGCATGGCTTATGTGTCTCTCATGTGGCACCTATGTGGAGGACACATGTGCTCCAACTCATTCAAACACTCTCCTTCCTTCCAAAAAATATATAAATAGAGGCTCTTGGCAAGAGCAAATCATCTCCATTTTATGCATTGTTATCATGTTAGAATTGCTCTAGAATTTCTTAGTTCATGTTCATGTTTTATGCTTTTTAGTTCATTATTGAATCTAGAAATCACATGCTAGGATTAATGGTGAATGAATCTAGTTTGGTTTTCTCTTACATATCATCTTAAGTGTAGTTTTTGCATATTCATCATCATTTGGTGAAGGCTTGGGACAAGTTTCTCATACTTATTCTTGAGCTCTTCATTATATCCATTAGTTACGTTTAGTTTCAATCCATAAATCAAGTGAGATTTTAATATTGTGTTGGGAGAGCACACCCACATAACATCTCTAAGAGCACATCAACAAGGCATTGGATGCCCTTGTTTAGCTCATCAGAGGTTATGATGGAAGTCATTGTTTGAAGTATGTTTTTTAGACATGTTAGTATAGTTTATTGATTTTATATCTCTAATGTTTTCATGTCTAAGCATGCTCCCAATAGGTATATTTCTAGCATATACACAATGTATATGTAAATATCTTCTCTCTATACATGTATTTTCTCATATATATACAAATATTTCTTTCTTATATACATTTCCCCCTTGTTTTTGACACAAATGCCAAAAGGATATCTGTAAGGTAATACCAAAATAAGAAAGGAAATCACTACGTACCTTCAAAATTTGAGACAAATTTTTTTCCCAATTGTCTTGCAACACCTTCAGGATGTGAAACTTTATCATTATTTCTGCAGACAACTCCATCATAAGCTTTGCAACTGAAAAGTTGTTGTCATGTATGAGTGTCTTGGCATGAGAAATATGTTTATGCATTACATCCATATGAGGTAGGAGTTGGCTTTGTATAGTTGATAAGGATTCACTTGTCCTTGCCTCTTCCCTTAGTAACTTTTCCTGCATATCAGTCAAATAATTGATCTTGATGAAATGTGTTGAGCTTGAACTTGGATCAAGTGCCAACTGGTTAGCACTTGCCTTGAAATCTATATCAATCTTTGTCAGCTTATCTTTTATCTCCATGGTAAATTTGGAGGTATCCCTCAACTTTACAAATAATTCCACTACATTATTTACAGTGGTTTCTAGAGAGCTAATGATTGTTGTTAGCTTTACTTGGTCAATTGCAATCTTTCCTGCAATATTCTCTAGAACCTTATTCTAAAACTTTCTTTCTACTTTCTCTAGTAGTTTCTCTTGACCACTTAAGTCTTTATTGAACTTGTGGACTATATCAACAAGTTGGTCCATAATAGAGTCATTTTCATCAACTTCTATTTCTACTGCATCTAGGAATATACCTTTTATGTCCTCAAGCACTATGTTTCTCTTCTTCTCTGCTCAAAGCTTCTGTTGTGTGGCTCTTTTCTTCCATAACTCACCAAGTATATCCATCTGCTCTACTGTCAAGTTGGAATGATCCCAATTTGGAATCACAATATCTTCCTCAAGATCAATCTCATCAATATTTACTTCCTTCTCTTTACCTTTGACCTTGGGATAAGGTGAAGGAACAATTTCCTTACCTTTTCCATCATCAACCTTGACCTCAGTGTTCAATGGATCATCAACTTTTACTGTACCGACTGTAGGATCAAGGCTAACTGTAGAAACATTAATAGTGTCCTTTTGTGACTTGGTTAGGCTTGACCCAGTAGTAGGTGGAGCCTGATGCTCGGTTCCTACTAGTCTAGGTGTAGATTCTGTAGTCTTATCCTTGCTCGGAGATAGGATATTCTGTATAGGTGATTGGGGCAGGGATGCCATCACTTCTACTGCTATCTATTCTGTATTGGACTCTTCAATAGTTTCCACCTTAGGTAATTATTCATCATTGGTCTTTACCTTGGGGTCTATGCTCGGTTCCTCTTCCTTATCATCTCCTTTGACTTCAAAAATAGACTTCCACACCATTGTAGCACTCTGCACAACATCCTTTATTCTCTTGTTCAATATCTAAAAGGTCCTAAACCTTGGAGTGTGTTTGTTTTCATATTTGGTCATTGCCTCTTTTACCTCTTTATTAGTCATAGTAGGCATGAATTGATTCAAGTTTTGTTCCCTAATATCATTTTTTGTTCATACTGCATTGATCCAGGGAAAAGATATTGCTTTGAAAATATCTTTAGTCATATGGCTCTTTAACTTAGATGGATCATACTTCCATCTTTCCATTTTCTCCACAACTCCTTCCTCAATCTTCTTCTGTTCATCCTTAGTTCTGGAAGCATAATTCAATGATTTTAGAGAACCCATACCACTGCCTCCTTTAAAATATTAAACCTTGTTCTCAAAGGTAGGTAGTGGCTTCTTGAAGGTAACTGTATCATCATCATCATCACTATCCTTTTGTAACTTTAATTTTCTTCTTGATCTTCTGGGTTTGCTAGTTGTAGAGGCAGGGGTAGTGATCTTTTGTGTTTTCTTGGTGGTTAGCCTCTTCTTCTTAGGAGGTTATTTTTCTACCTCTTCCTCTTCCTTCATAGGTTCATCTTCTTCTATCTTAATGTCTTCTCCTTTGCTTTCAGTGATTAAGGGAGGAGAGTCTGACTGAATTAATTTCCTGTTCTCTCTTCAACTTTCTGACTTCTTCATGTAAAGTGAGATTCTTTGCAAGTAGGTCTTCAATGGCTGCATCAACATCTTTAGAACTTCTGTCTTTGAAAAAATCTTCAATTCTTTCTTCTATGTAGCTTTTGTCATTTAATTGCACTGCTAATTCATTTCTTCTTTTCAGGGAATGAGAGAGGTACTCCTTGAGTTTTCTGATTTGATCCATGGCCACTTGTAGATCTATCTTTTCATTTTCAATGGCTTTCTCCAGTCTATATATTTCCATTGCCTCTGATCTTTGGTCAAGCTGTCAAACTTCTGATAAGAGAACCTTTGCTCTGATACCAATTATTTAGGGATTCTATATCTATTCTGCATCTTCTCTCTAAAACTCTCAAAGTATTCATCCATAATGCTCTCAAAATTATCACCTAATTTTTCTATGAATTCATTTATCTGATGGAATATGGGTCTATCCTTTTTCCATACTACTGTGCCCTTGGAAGGAAATAACTTCTGAACATAAAAGAATATGCATACCAAGAGTGAACCAAACTTATAGATTTGTCTTGGATGCCTGGATGCTTTCCATATTCTTGCTCAGTTGGATGAGTTGCAACTCGGCTAGGTCAAATGCCAGATTGTTATTCACCACCTTGTATACCAAGTCCATGGCTTCACATGGTACACTGTTTGGTCTGCTGGAGCTGTATAAGTCATGGAAAAAAAGAACCAAGTAGAAAATGATAGAGATATAGCACAAAAATAAAAGATATTTCTAAGTACAAGATTAGAAGAGAAAGATATTGAAATCTATCAATTGTCACTTCAGCAAGCAGATTTGGCAAATCAACTCAATAGTGAAAATCAAGAAGTTATCAATCTAAGGACAGAAAATGAAAGACTGTAGAATGATCTCAATACTGAAAAGCAAAACAATGAGAGTATGATGAATTCACAAACAAGCATGGATTAGTTGACAGAATTTAGACATTATGGGCAGACTGGATTAGGTTATACTAAACAAGGTGAATCATCACAGCAAGGAGCTCAAAAGAACAAGAAACCTAAATGTAATCACTATGGTAAATTAGGGCATACATCAAATAAGTGTTGGAGCAATGGGAAATCAAAGTTTAATGGTAAGTGCTATAGATACAATAAACATGGACATAGGGCAAGTGAATGCACTAAGAAACCTAAGTTTTAAGGAAAATGTTTTAAGTGTAACAAACAAGGTCACAAGTCTTTCGAGTGTAGAAATAAGAAATGGAACCCTATTGAACAATTAGCTAAAGCAATTTTTGGTTGGGATTACAACACATGGAGCATATGTTGTCATTGTGGTGAATATGGGCACATTGGTGCAAATTGTGCAAAGACTCACCTCGGGAAAAAGGAATCCTACTAAGACATATTATGTGTGTAAACAACTTGGTCATCTAAGCAACAATTATATGAACAAAGAAAAAGTGGATACTGGTTTTGAGAAAGGAAATGAAATTTTTTCTAAAATCAGAACTCGGATGAGTCAACAGTGGGTAAGGAAATCTCCTGATAATTCAGACCAAAATAATGAAGGATCAAATGGCACCCAAATTAGTGAGTTGGGTGGAACCACCATTTATGAATAAAGATACAAGGAGATAACTAGAACTATGCATACAAGCCATCATATATAAGTTCCATACATGCTAGCAAGTCCAAATCTACATATTGATGCACTAGGAGACATTATGGTTCTAACTGAGTCAGGATCTCAGTTATAACTGAGCTACTCTAGCTTAACCAAGTTAAGTTGGATTGTATGGTTTCAAAGATGATAAATTAGTTTTCACTGAGCTTCATTCCGAGCTATGCTAGCTACTATGTACAGAGCATTTAATGAAAAATCAACAGTAAAATCTCTTATAAAAGATGAATTGGAAGGGTTATTATTTACAAACTTTTCAATTTATAGAGTGATTCAAAGCCTTTAGCGATTCAGGGCAAATTTGTTTGAAAGCTTTAAGTTGTGAAGTTATCCTCCGAGTGTTATGGCGTCTACATCTAGCAGCAAGGTTAAGAAGGGATCTGAGATGTTGGTAATGAATGTTGTCTGTGAACCACAAAAGTTTAAACTTATTCAACAATTGCAGAAGACACAGATCCTATGGGAGATAATTCCCAAATTCCTCCGAAGGTACTGTTGATCAATGACATTCAAAGCTTTTATCATTTCAACATCTAAGAGCTAGGGAAAATTGAGATGAATCAAGTATATGGAGCATTGTGTGTGGACATAAATCTGAAACTTGAACACAAACACCTTGAAGTTAAGGGTTTAACTCACATTCTACATATGCCAATGAATTTCCAGATCAAATGGATTAGGTTTTTCTTGAGTTGTGTTCACGGTATGCATCTCTAGTTGGAGAAGCCAGTGAAGATCACTAAGATGATGGTACACCAAGTGACAGGGTACCGAGTGCTTGATAAACCTAAAGCAACTAAAACCCTACCTCGGGATGACCTAGCCAAGAAGACTCTTGCAGAGTGGGATGGAAGAGGTGTGAAATTGAATGGAGTCACAGACATGGAGATGAAATTTGGAATTCATGTGATTTCTCACAAGATATACAACTCTGATACCAATTATTGGAAATATATTATGTGCAAAGTGACTGAGAGTGGGGGGGGGAGGGTGAATCAAGAACCAATAAAAATTATGTACTTTTATCCTTAATTAGATTATCTAATCTATTTGCATGCATGGAACAGAAATGAAATAACCATTCATAACACTCGACACAATATTTGGTTACCCATAAACCTTCCAAATAGAAAGTAAAATTGGGGTGGGGATGATACCCACAAGATTTTGTACTGCAACAATAAATGTGGCCTGTTAAGGCTTACAATTGACGACTTCTGATGGTCTTCCCTGTTAGGAGAAATAAGGACTTCTAGGTCCACCTTGTGAAAGGATTTATACAATGCAATGAAGTATGTACTCCATTAGGAAATTTGATAAGGACTGTTAAATCCACCCTGTTAAAGGATTTTGTTGATTGCACCTGTTAGGATGAGCTAGTGGATGATCTATGATGCAACCCTGATTGCTGAATAAGATCCTTTAAAATAATATTGATCACCTGTAAGTGATAGATGAGTCTCTATTGTTCCTTTATACTATTTTATCCTTCCAATCAATCTTCTTCATACTCACATTCATACTCTGCTTTTTCTCTTTTCATGATACTGCATTTGGATAAAACAAAGTGTCTTCTATATATACCTTATCCAAATCAATTACCTCTATAAGTCGGCTACCATAAAATCAAATAGTATTAAACAACAAGAACTAAGTTGACCCAATGCTGCTACTCGGGTCGAGTAATGCACTCAGGAGATATATGACACTCGGGCAACACAATAAACTAATAACTCTAATGCTCGGTTAACACTGTGTGCTCGAGTCACATTGACCACTCAGAGATGGTAACCCAGGTAACACTGGCGACTCGGGTGATACTGTTATGAACTTACTACTTGGTCGACACTATAACTCCTAGGGTTACACTTCAAGTAGCTAGCTCGATCAACACTGCAATCATGTTAGTGACTAAGTGTTTTGGCACTAATCGACAACATGTCTTTCCATAAGGTCCATAGAATTGTATGTTTTAAATTGTTGTGACATACATCTGGGAGAATTTGGTACTATAGGATAATTGAGAACTAACTGATTCACCTCCCCTCTCAGTTATCTAACACCCACAAATATGCACTAAAAGCATAGTGTCCCTATTAGGAGACCTAGCCCTGTTAGGAGTTGAATATTACATTAGTACATTTCCCTGTCAGGGGAATACAAAACCCAGTTAAAGGTATACTGAACACACTGCTCTTACAATCAGAAATAGTTATGTTATAATCAATTCTCAGTAGTGAACATTACAAGTATCATCTATGCTTAGAAAGTTCCAGTTGTAGCTCACATCTGTCTTACATCACAATGCATCCATGCATTTCATCTTCTTCATATCATCTCATTACTTCTCTCTTTCACTTTACAAAAATCTCTTCATATATATATATATATATTACATCATTTAGTCGGCTCTCTAATATATTACAAAATAGAATTAATATATACTCAAAGAGTAAATACAAAATCGGTGACCTTATACTACCAAATAATAGGTAATCCACAATCACAATTGAACTTAGCACGCTAGGAGTCCACAACATACTCCCCCAATCATCACGACTGTTCACTTGCCTTGTATCCCTATTACTTTGTCTTTGCATGAATTCAAGATACTGTAACTTTCTGTGATCATCACAAAAAATCAAGCAACCTTACCAAAAGGTCATACATACTCCAAAACATCTTCCTCTAAGATTGCATGTCCCCATGCATCATCTATTATCTTCGTTGTCCAAAACTGTACCACTATACTCTGTATTTCTGCTTACTGTACTTATTCATTTTTCTATCTGTATATCCAAATCTATAAAAAAAATTAGTTGATCATCATTCCATATGTGTTTTCATAAATGACAACCCTCAAATGTATCATATCACTCCAAAAAATGCATCACTTGCCAACAATCTCTCCCTTTGGCATTGATGGCAACACTTAGTGAAAAATGACTAATTGTCAATACCAAAAAGATATTTGTACATTTTTATCTCTTCTTCATTTATATATATATATATATATATATATATCTTTACATATATCAATTTTTCATTTCTTCTCTTCTCTCCCTTTGACATCAATGGAAAAGGTATACAAAAATGTAGAATGCATCAAAATTGTACTACTACTTATTAGAGAATTAAACCATCTTAAATAAATCTCAGAATGAGTCTTCCAAGATATTCACTTCCTTTGTCCAGGTCTTCACCAAAATCTAACTTACATGAATTAGTTTGTTCAATGCAAATGAAGATGTCTCTATTTCCTTCAAGTCAGTAGGCATATTTGTTGTAAGGGCCCGTGTTGTCTTCTTCGTGTCAGAGATATGGGCCTCAAGAATTGATAGCTTGGGATTGATTAGACTCTTCAACAAACCAAATCTTGCCATAACTCTCCCTCTTTCAGTATCAAGAAAACTAAGTTTGTCTGAAATCTTGGACACCTCTTTGTCTAACTCCAATATAGATTGTGGGGAGGTCTCACAACTGTCCATCTACTTATCCAAAGAAGATTTGCCCTTTGCTACTATGTCCTCAATGTTTTTTGAAATGTCTGATAGGGTTGATACAATAACTACATAACTTCCTTCCTTGTGTGACATAATATTTTTCCTCTGATGTGGTTTTGTTCAGTAAGCCCAAGTCCCAAGAAATAGACTTGCACACTTTCTCCAATTTCTTCACGAGATATTTATTGTCAGCCTTCTCTTCTATGATCTTCTCTAAAGACTCATAGTGACTGTCAAATTCATCTAGTGCCTTTTTAGGTTCTCTACATCATCTTTTCCCTGAAAAAAAATAGGTGTTGGAAGTAGTTTGTTCAAAGTGTCCATTGTTCTTGTCATTACCGTGGTCTTCTTCTTTCCTTTCTACTCAGATATTTCTTTAGCTTTACTAAATGCGATGAAGGACAAATTCATCAACTCATCCTCATCCATGTTCTCAATGTCAGTGCTCAAAGACTTGTCTCCACTTTTCAAAAATAAAGGTGAAGAATCTTCAACCTTAATAGTTGTATCTTCCACTGTTGCATCAATGTTTTCTTTCTGAATTTCTTTCTCTATCATGTCTTTGTCACTAATTCCTCCAATGTATGTATTCTCCACAAAGGGATCATTCACATCCTATGAAGTGTCCAATGACATAGGTACACCAGAAACATAAAAATCTAGTTGCTTCACAGTACTTACATACTGACTAGCATCTTCACTCATTGGTTTATCAAGATTTATCTCAGCTTTGTTTGATGATTCTCCTTTCTCAATGGATTTGGGCTTAGGAGCCTTAGGTGGCAAGATATCCTTAATTTGACTTCCCATTAAGAATTTTTCTATAGCATGTTGTGTCTCCTCATTAACTTCATCATATCTTCCTCCCATTATCTTTACTAGTCTTGTCTTGGTTCTCAATAGGGGTTTAATTTCATTCAATATCCTCTGCATTTATTTGACAGATACAACATGCAACATGCCTTCAATTGCTTGTTCTCTAATCACTTCATCTTCCTTTTGTGCTAATTTATTCCTTATCTCCAATTAATCATATAATTCCTCAGGTATACTACCTTCTCTCTCTAGCAAATTCTTCTTAAAGACAGGTAAATGTTTAATAACTGTCTTCAATCAGAAGTTTGTCAGATACTGTTAGTAATAACTGCGAGGGGGGTGGGGGGTGAATCAGTGGCCTCAAAAATTTATCATTTCTATCTTAACCACCAATCAATAAACCTTAGATTATTATGTCCCTACAAGATGCATGCCATGAAATACTAATAATGATTTAATTATCTGTCGATTTTCCTTGTCTGTCCTTATTCTTCTTAATTACCGATAACCAGTATAACTATTTACCAAAACTCAGTAAATAAGCAGAGTACACCAATCAACCCAGTGTTAACTATGTCAGATACAAAATAATAAAGAAATGAATCATACACACATAACACATGAATTTTTAACGTGAAAACCCTGTTAAGGGAAAAACCACTGGGATCGATACCCCAAATTTTCACTCTTTTGAAGTAAGCCCTGCTAGGAGCCAACCCTGTTAAAGGTTACAAACACACTATTAAGTGTGACCTTGTTAGAGGATTTTATACATAGAGGTTGTCACTTAGTATTGGGCATCTATTGCTACCGTCCTTGAATTAGCCTCCTTCTTAGACTGTCAATAGGTATCAGGCAAGTCCAATGCTACTTTCATGAATCAACCTTTTTGGCACTCGTTGGGATGTACCTCAATATACAGAAGACTGTTAAGTCCTTCTCTATTAAGAGACTTGATGCTTCAATGGTTAAACTGAAACACTATGACCTATTCATGATGCAACTTTGAATTGCAGATTTTCAGATATATTTAAGTACATTACCTCCCTGATCAATGTATTAATTCAATTCTTTGTCCTCCACACTTTTTGCTTTGTGATGCTATGCTTCACTATTTGTCAGTATCTGTAGAATTTTTTAGCTCTCCTTCAACTTGATTGATCAGGAATATATGAAGATATTCTTCATCAGTTTCTCTTTAGCATCCTCTTTCTATTCACTCCCCTTAATCCTCTCTTCAAGCATTACAAAAATGAATTAAGCTTGTCTCTTATATAGACATGATATTCACTGTCTCTTGATTCTTGATTCTTGGCATGAAAAATAATCTAGCCAATTTGATTTAAAGCATAACTCCTAATTTATCTCGTAGTTATCTTCTTTCCAACTATACAAATCTTCTTTAAATCCATCACTTAACTCTGGATGAATAAAACAAAGAAAACAACCAATTCAGTCTATCTTTAGCTCTTGCCAGCTAGATATTTTGTCATTTTTTGAACTCTCTATTCTGTCAGTCAACTCTGTAGTTATTCATTGGTGACAACTGACAGTTCCATCGGTGTGACTCCAGTTAGCTTCGGGATCTCCGTCCATCAGACATCATTAGATTTTTACTCGTCGGTAAACTCTATTTTCAGCTCGTCGGGCATCCTATGGTTTTGCTTTGTCGGGAAATGCTGTCTTCTACTCGTTGGGTATCACTGTGACTTTTCTTCTTTGCCTTTACCGATGGTGTGCACTCTGTCGGTGTTGTCTGTCACTTAGTGAATACTTGACTTTTATGCATTGTTGAAAGAAAAACTTTTGTTCCATTGATTCTCTGAAGTCTTTGGCATTATGTACATGACTATATAGATGATATCAAGTTGACATCAATGACAATACAAACCATTAACTAATTTAATGTCTTGCATTATCTTCAACTTAACATTATCAAACATTCAATCAGTTACATGTCATCAATCTC
>MU223719.1:134445-147827 GCA_018584345.1 Thuja plicata | reverse complement strand
CATCCTTGAATCAGCCTCCTTCTTAGACTGTCAATAGGTATTGGGAAAGTCCAATGCTACTTTCATGAATCAACCTTTTTGGCACTCCTTGGGATGTACCTCAATATATAGAAGACTGTTAAGTCCTCTATTAAGAGACTTGATGCTTCAATGGTTAAACTGAAACACTATGACCTGTTCATGATGCAACTTTGAATTGCAGATTTTTAGATCTATTTAATTACATTACCTCTCTGATCAATGTATCAATTCAATTTTTTGTGCTCCACACTTTATGCTCTGTGGTGCTGTGCTTCACTATTCGTCGGTGTCTACAGAATTATTTAGCTCTCCTTCAGCTTGATTGATCAGGACTGTATGAAGATATTCTTCATCAGTTTCTCTTCAGCATCCTCTTTCTATTCACTCCCCTTAATCCCCTTTTCATGCATTACGAAAATGAATTAAGCTTGTCTCTTATATAGACATGATACTCATTATTTCTTGATTCTTGATTCTTGATTCTTGGCATGAAAAACAATCCAGCCAATTTGATTTAAAGCATAACTCTTGATTTATCTCATAGTTATCTTCTTGTCAACTGTACAAATCTTCTTTAAATCAATCACTTAACTCTGGTCGAATAAAACAAATAAAATAACTAGTTAAGTCTATCTTTAGCTCTTTCTAGCTAGATATTTTGTCATTTTCTAAACTCTCTTTTCTGTCGGTCAATTGCACAATTAGTCATCGGTGACAAATGACAGTTTTGGCGGTGTGACTCTAGTTAGCTTCGAGATCTCCATTTGTCAGGCATCATTGGATTTTTACTCACCGGGCAACTCTATTTTCAGCTCGTCAGACATCTTGTGGTTTTGCTTCATCGGGCAACACTGTCTTCTTCTCACCGGGTATCACTGTGAATTTTCTTCTTTTCCTTTACCGATGGTGTGCACTCTGTCGGTGTTGTCTGTCACTTAGTGAATACTTGACTTTTATGCATTGCTGAAAGCATAACCTTTGTTCTATTGATTCTCTGAAGTCTTTGGCATCATGTACATGACTGTACATATGATATCAAGTTGACATCAATAACAATACAAACCATTAACTAATTTAATGCCTTGGATTATCTTCAACTTAACATTATCAAACATTCAATCAGTTACATGTCATCAGATGCCTCATACATGTCATAGTATTTTTTCAATGAAACAAGATTCCCTTGCTCAATAATCCTCTTCTCCATCATTTTCATATCTGGCTTCCAAAGTTGTCTCACATTAGTGGTCTTTTCTTACACTTTCTTCTCTTCTCTTTCTATCCTTTGTTCCTTAGGAGGTGAGTCTGGTTTAGTGGACCTTGTGTTTCTTCTAGGTACTAGATTTTTTTAGATCTTTTCTTGCAATGTATTCTGTGGTGGTGAGGGTGTAGTTACATCTATCATAGTAGAAAGTGGACTAACTATCTACACAACTTCTAGAGGTGGAAGGGTTGCAGTAGCAGTTCTTGCCAACCTAGAAGCTCTCTATGTCATCTTCTTCCTCACTTCTTTCATTTTATCTTTGGATATGTTGGCCTTGGCTACTGAGCCATCTACTACATTTTTTATTTTCCTCTTCCTTGATGCTCTAGTCTGTTCCTCTCTAATATTTTTTGACTTCTACTCATAAGTTCCTCATCTCTCCTCTGATGAATCAACTTTTGAAGCTAAAATGTGTTCTACTTGCATGATTATAACTTTAGAACTTACATCATAGCCTAGTGGATAACACCATTTCTTTCTAGGTATAACTGTGTCAAAGCATACACAATCACTTTCAACCATGAAAAATATTGAGTCCTTGTATTTTTGTACTATTGCCTCTGGAATTCTTTCCCTTGCTTTCATCTCTCTCTATAGGATTTTGATCATAGCAAACAATTCACCATCTACCCATGTGTTGTTTTGTCTCCTATAACTATGAGAAATCTGAATGCTAGTAGGTATATTTTCTTTCCATGCTCTAGGGTGCATACCAGGAAATTTGTAAACAATGTGAATATACATGTGTATCAACAAAGATCCAAATCTGAATCCTTTAGACTTGTCCTTCTTAATCTATCTTGCATTTTCCAAGAATTGTTGTGTTAAGACTTCGCATAGATTGTACTTGATGTTTTCCTTCACCATCTTATAAGCCATTAAAATTACACCTGCTGATACAAAATTTAGTCAGTTTTTTTAATGGAGTTTATAGCCCAAAATCTTAGTAATCAATCTTACATGTTGTTAGAATACATCATTTACCATCAACGCTCTCCTATCCCACTGTGAATGAGTTAGGGTTTCTATCGTATTCTTAGTAATAGGTACTATACCAATATTGTCCAATCCTATTATGGCATGAATAAAGTCATTGCAGATCTTCATAGGCTGATCTCCAAGCCATATGAACTGATCATGAACTCTTCTCAATGTGATCTTTATCCATTCTTCTCTGTCAAATTTGTGAATTTCAGTTATCTTCATAATGCTCAGGTCATTTAGGTGTGTGAACTCATCTTTCATCTTTCCATCATCACCTATCATATTTTCCATCTCTGTAGCAATTTATTCATCTTCCAAAGTTTCAAACTTGCAATTTATGTATGCCCTAATATCTTCAACATGTAAAAATCTATAGGATATTAGAGAAAACATGACTTTGGGGTCATCCTCAGTAGACGTGAAAGGGTGTTTCTTTAATTTGTACCTATGTCTCTCTGCAACATCAAAAATCATAGGTGTATCCATTTCAAAAGATTTGCAATCGATCTAAATACCTTTTTACTATGGAAATGCGAGATCTCTACTTTGATCAAACTCTTCAATATACTTGCTCCAACTCTATTTTTTCTCAAGAATTTTTTTCTCCTTAGGCTTTGCTCTGCAAATGATGTTCAATATTCCCAATAAACTCATTTATGCACATAAGCAAGTCAAGTTTCAATCTAGCGATCATAGTATATAGATATATAAAACCATGCAATCATAGACATGTGTTCCAAAACATCTCTGCATGATCTCCCTAAGATCACAAGAGGTTACTCCTCAAATTTAGGGGCTGGATAGATTTCAGATGTATTCTTCCAATGCCCCCCCTAAGGCCATGCCTTCCCATTTAGGTTGATGTAGCAATGCTAGCACCAGGCGAAGACTTAGTAGCATCTACTGACTCTCCCCGAACCTTTTCCTAACTATATTCTTTTACCTTCCATACCTTATTACTGTTGATATATATATATATATATATATTCTTGAAACAACTCTCAAATTCACTTATGTACTCTTCAAGACTCTTACCAGTATCACCAATATTCTTCTTTATAACCATAGGAGGTGGTCCTCTTCTATTGTTAGTTTTATTGTACCTGCAAAACTTTTCTATATGCCCTAGATTTTTACAATTGTAGCATATAGGAGGTGATCTATTCTGATTAACCTGCAACTTAAAATACCTTGCAATGTGCCCAAGGTTATTACATTTGTAACATGTGGTCTTCACTGTTGTCTTTTCACTGGTGTAATCTTTTTTGTATCTTGACTGATCAGGTTTCCTGCATTCTACTTTCTTGTGCCCATATGTATAATAGTTAAAGCAATAACTAGAAAAAGGTTTGAAAGGGACTTTACCTCTAAAATCTCTCTTCATGTGTCCAATCTTGTTACATCCAAAACATCTACCTATGAAAGGTTTGATTTTTTCTTTAGGATCTTCAAGAGTAGGTCTTTCTCCATCAATCTTCGCATCAGATTTTTCTTCTTGATTCTTTGAACATTCAACTTCATTGAAGCCAACACCAGTTATGTTTCCTTTAGGTTTCTGTGTGTCTTTTTGTTCATTGATCAAGTTACTACTCATGTGAAGTCTCTCAATATGATTCTTCTCCTCAACAAGTTCTCCTTTTATGATCTAATTGTATTTATCTAATTCCAGATACTTGTTATTGTAGTGTTCAAGTTTAGTCTTCATTTATCCTATCTGAATATTAGCATACTTCAAGGTTTCTTCAATTTTGTTCTTAACATCCTTTTCTTGTTGAATCTCTTTAGCCATCTATACTGAAGTAGTTTCACAATTAAGATTTAAGGTATCTTTCTCTTACTCAAGCTACATTATCTGATCTGAATTATCATTGTCTGAATCCTCTTTTATCTTAACCATAAGATCTTATCTCTGACTTCTGGAAAATTCAAGCTGTTATTTTAGTTTCTTAATGAATCCCTCTGCTCTTCATAATTTGAATTTCAAGTCACCATTCTCTTCTTTAGCTTTGTTAAGATCTTCAAGTGCTACTTCAAAGTTTTCTTCCAAGCTTTCAAAATCCATCTCGATCTCCCTTAACCTGTTAAATTTTCTTTCCAAGGGCCAAAAGCTCTGATACTAATTGTTAGGATTAAGTAATACTGAGAGAGGGTGGGGGGAGGGGGGGGGTGAATCAGTATTATAACACTTTAAACATAAACATAATAAATTCCAACTTAACCATGTAATTAATGAAATGAAAAGAACATAAGCACACAACACATAACTCATAACACCATGAATTATTGCCGAGGAAACCTTGGCCAAGGGAAAACCCCGGTGGGGATGGTACCCACAAATATGCACTAAAATTATAGTGTCCCTGTTAGGAGTCCTAGCCCTGTTAGGAGCTGAATATTACATTAGTACATTTCCCTGTTAGGAGAATACAAAACCCTATTAAAGGTATACTGAGCACACTACTCTTACAATCAGAAATAGTTTTGTCATAATCAATTCTTAGTAGTGAACATTAAAAGCATTAGCTATGCTTAGATAGTTCCAGTTGTATCTCACATCTATCTTACATCACAATGTATCTATGCATTCCATCTGCTTCATATCATGTCATTACTTCTCTCTTTCGCTTTACAAAAAGCTCTTCATATATATATATATCATTTAGTTAGCTCTCTAATACATTAAAAAATAGAATTAATATATACTCAAAGAGTAAATACAAAGTCGACGACCTTATACTACCAAAGAATAGGTAATCCACAATCACAATCCAACTTAGCACGCTAGGAGTTTACAACATACTCCCTTAATCATCACGACTATTCACCTACCCTATATCCCTGTTACTCTGTCTTCACATGACTTCAAGATACTATAAATTTGTGTGATCATCAAAAAAACTCAAGCGACCTTACCAGAAGGTCATACACACTCCAAAATGTCTTCCTCTAAGCTTGCATGTCTCCATGCATCATCTATTATCTTTGTTGTCCAAAACTGTACTGTTATACTTAGTATTTCTGCTTACTGTACTTAGTCATTTTGCTATCTGTATATCCAGAACTATAAACAACTTTAGGCGATCATCATTCCATAAGTGTTGCCATAAATGACAACCCTCAAGTGTATCATATCACTCCAAAAATGTATCACTTGCTAACATGTTTTGCATCTAAATAATTAGATAAAAATGTCTATGGAATAGTAAATGTCTTTAGAGAGGACGAGAGTGAAAACTTATTGTGATATTGCTCTCAGAATTTAATTGTGTAGTTTTCAAGGCACCATTGCATCTAGGTGATGCTCATAGGATTGAAGCATTTGAAATTTCTTACAAGGTTAGGCCCACTTAGCTAGTTATCCCATTTGCAAAAGCTTCCCCAAGTGTTACGTAACTATTTATTATAAAACCCTTTATAATTATTAGTAAAAATGTAAAAAAAATTAATAAAACCCCTTTATAATTATGAGCCATTCATTATAGAACCTTCTTATCAATGGAAACCTAATTTTTTGGATAAATATTGTCCATCTAACTATTGAATGGATTAATTTTCAAATTTGGTTACGTATTTCATAGGCATGTGTAGTCCACCAAAATCAACAGTGATAAGGAAGACAAAACTTAGAAACAATTCTAATTCGCCCCAAAATTCATTTTTAGTTTATTTCCTTATGAAGTGGGATTGATCCAATTGTCAGAGAAAAAACAATTAAATGATTTGCAATGTTATAGTTCCTTGCCATTTTGTTTATGGATAACTATTGTTCATTAAATTCATTAATAATTTATTCAAATCCTTTGAGTAATATTCTAATTGATTAAATGTGTTTTTGGACAACTATTAAATCAATTCCCCTATTTTCTTCTTCCTCAATTCAATGATAGCAAAGGAAATCTCCTTGGCAATCTGAAAACCTTGGCTTCAATTTCAATCTCCTCCCGCAACTTTGCAACATTAAGATATGAGACAATGGTTTCAACAGAAACACCATATTATTTAGCTCATGTAGTGACTGCAGCTGCACTACCTATAATATCAATATCGATGTGCAGAATGGTACTGAAGGCTTATGTGCATGAGCTACAAGATATACTGTAGGAAGGTACTATTGGATGCATATTATATGTGTTTACTATTTCTTTCAATTTCTGCGACAAAAAGAAAAAACATCTGTTATCACTCCTTATTTCATATCATGGCTCCAAATTTACTGTGTGACCAACTATTGAGTGAATAAAAGAGGTTCAGACAAGATCAACAGACGAAGCAAGAGAAATTATCTTGCATTGGTATGGAGTAACCAGATACTCATTGATATTGTCTGACAGGTCAAGCTTTTTCAAATAAGAAACACATATGGCATAAATATTCATATTGTTGTTTGTTGCAGTCGTAGGTGAATTGATATTGCAAAAGTTGTGTGGTGCAAAAGTTGTACCACCATAAATTTGGTTTAGGTAGTTTTTCCTTGAAAATTATCTCTCTTTTTTCCTTCTGCTCAACGGAATTGGGCGTACAAAATATATTTGTGTTGCACCATGTGTGAGAACATTTGTAGTTAGGTTTATTATAAGGGAACCATCTATCCTGACACAAAAAGTGACATGTTAGACACAAAATACATGGCATGGCATGCCAAACACATGACCTGGATGCCTAGTACAGAGTATGCGGTGGATACTAGCTGGCGTGTAAAAAAAATGGGAGGGAAACAAAAGATAACACCGTTAACTCTTATAAAAGTTGTATTAACTTTTACGGTAGTGAAAGCATAAAACATTAACAGTTAACTATCAGAAAAGATAATGTGATCGCTAGGGGAGAGGGGTATAGTCAACTACAACCATGCGGACATCGAGTAAAGAAATTGTCATAGTTAAGACAAAGCGGTAAAGTTAATTATGCTAGCGGAGTTTGAGTTAATCGTTCAGACACCAAGAAATCATAGGAATGGTTTTAAAAGAAAGAAAAAGCATGTTGTGTTATCTGTATTAAAAGCCCTAATCACACGTTAGGGACGTTATAACATGAAAAATCTTAATATAATCATCTGGTTATGAACTATTTGTGTCTGATTTAGAGACATTTGCTGGAGGAGAAATAGGAGAGGATGTAGAAGAGATCAGGGCAATAAAAGTGGCATTTATTGTTGTTGTCTAAGATAAAATGTCTGCAGAGAACAATAGGCAAGAAAAGTAGAGCTGGTGAAGAAAGTGTGTGAGAAGAAATTCGTCGCATTAACCCTATCAAGGAGATTATTCTTCTTTTTTTTGGTATGTATCTTCTTCTTTTATTTGTTTTTTATTGTATATCACATTTGTATTAAGAAATTAGAACCATTTTTTTGTTTAAAAATCTAAGTTGTAAGTTGTGGAGGGAATTTTGTGCAGAGTGGATTAGCAGTAGCGGAGGAAAAGACGATGAGGTGGAAGTGAAACAGTGGGAAAACCAAAGGAAAATTTGGGTTGAAATAGTGGGAAAACCTCGTCGCACTACAATTGTAAGAGTGGCAAGAGAGAGTGGAAGGAAGATGAAATTCTGAAATCAAGTTTTATAATCCAATTCTTTGTCAAATTTAACGGGTTTTGCTGTTATGTATCTTATTATTTTATTTGGTTTTTTATTGGATTTCATAACGATAGTGAGAAATTACAATGTTTTTTTTTTGTTTACAAAAGTACATTCTAATTAGTCGGGGAATTTTATGCAGAGTGGATTAGCAGTGGTGGAGGAAAACACGATGAGGTGAAAGTGAAATAGTGGGAAAACCAAAGAAAAAGTTGGGGTGCAATGTTGGGACCATGTCGTGATGACAATCAAAATAGTGGCAAGAGAGAGTGGAAGAAAGGCAGACTACTAAAATCAGGTTTTATGATCTAGTTCTTTGTCGGCCTTAACAGTGAAAATTATTTATAGCTTTCTATTTTTTTATCTTACTTGAGTAAAATATGGTAGATGTATTAATAAGTTTAATAATGATTTCTTAAAGTACAATTGATATCATGAATAAGAATGTAGATGCTACTTTATAGGAATCATTTTTCTGACAAAGATGAGATATTGATCACATTTAGTTTTATTATTGAAAAAATCTATAAAGTACACCTACCACTTTGCAATAATAAAGTACACCCATATACCCTTCATCTCACCAAAAATAATATTTTTCAAATGGTTGAGTTAGGAGATATATAATTTCTAAGTTGTTTGTTTACCCTCATTGAGGGTTTAGACTGTTTTTAGAAAAACAATCACAACTCATAAAATAATTCATGAAAATACATAAGGATGGATGCAAATGGAAGAAAATTCATTAATATATCATTCATAAAAAAAAGAACGTTGAATTTACTACACTGGATGAGCTTATGTGGCTCTGCAACAATTGTAGAGCTCCAAAAAGGTATGACAGTTCAAGACGGTTTCATGATTTTGTCTTACCCAATACCCTCGAAACTAGTCTCTCTTTGATCTCGACCAAAAATTGCATTATAAATATTTTACAATCCTTCTAATCGCCCAACCAACTCTACAACCGATGGAATGCATTCTTGTAACTTTTCTTGTACTTTTTTGCACCTTTGCAACTTTTGCATTTGTGACAACACATTTCGAACATGACAAATGGACTTAATGTGACCAATTACAAAATTTTCAACCTTTTTTTTTACATTTTGACAAACTTAGACTTTACATGGGCCTTATAGGTGATTTTGAACAAAATGGCGCATCCAGCCTTACAACTTGAGTTGTTTTGATACAAATGGTCCTTACAACCCTACAAAGCATTAATGGAACATTACAAACAAGAAAAAATATAGTTTGACCTCATAATACATCTCCATGCCTACATGCTCCTGCACCAATGTGGAGGTTACCCAATAAAATATTGATGCCCTCTATGTCAGTTCAACGATAAGATCTCTTTGAAATAAGTAGAGGTTAACTAGTTGTAATGATAAACCTGTCGATCAATGTTGTTTTAAAACCTGTAGTAACTCTTGGAATTCAAATTGGTGTTGGGGAGTCAGACATTTTTGTGGTTGCCTTACAAAGGAGGCCTAATTAGGCATAGGTACAACAACTGCAGTCATGTTTTTAGTCAAGTTTTTTGAAGGAGTTTGTTAATCATTTTGCATATGCTTTGAGTTGTCAAAAGGGGTATCTTGAAATGTGGTTTGGTATAAGAGTTCTTTCGTATAAAAAGATTTATGTCTTGTTAAATTAAAATGATGGGTTAGTAACCATTAGGGAAGTCAATGTTAGGAGTATGAAAGTTAAAGAAATTAGAGTTTTGTGAGGCCGTTAAGGGTGTCTACATGTTGTGTTCAGTGGGTCTAAAGTGTTCTTGAATACATTTGATTTTGGTAAGCCTTGAAGCTATAAATTTGGTGCTTGTAACCTATGAAGCCTAAGGGTCATTATGAAGATAAGAAAAGAGTGATAAGAGGGTATTATTTGGGAACCACCATACATGGTGAAACCAAGTAATTTTGAAGCCTTGAATCTCCTCAAATGTTGTACACATGTTGTCATGGCGAGTTTCCACCTATTGGATTGGTGATTTGGGGGGAAGATCTCCCTTTAAAAATCAGTCCATTTGATCAAATTGTAACATGAATGTGTTGATGTAAACCTTGCTCTACATCATACTTGCCAACAATAAATGGCTGAGAGATAGCAACACTAATCACAATCAAAGGATTATGTCCAAAAAATAATGGTAAATTTATTTGAGTAACAATTTTAAAAGAATAAATACAAGAGACACCATTTACATAGAGCCAACATACACCATTGACAATGCAAAGGCAAATTTCAAGTCAATACCATGTAGGGATATTTCATAACAAAGGGCTCATAACTTTACCTTAACTTAATCAAGCAACCATATTATGCAATCATTCCTCTCTCCATGAAAAGCTTCAAAACATGTTCTTCCCTTGGCTCAGTCATCAATCAGTATTCCAATGTGAGCCTTACAAGTTCAAGGTTTCTTCACAACGTATTGATGCTTGTACAAAGCCACAAAATATCCAAAAGTACATTGAGGTTCCAAACATCCCATCCAACCTCTGAGACAACTTAGGCCAAATAGAAACACCATGTTAAAAACCTATTTAAGACTCTCAATAACTCTAATTTCATCAAACCCCTATATACATGATGAACCTAGCTTATCTCCTACTAGCCCTTGTAGATGATAAAATAGGGCACAACTTCCAAGGTAGGGAAGATAATAAAAAACTAAAGATAGATTCAAATTCCCTTTTGGGGGGTTCCAAAATGCATCTAAAATAAAGGTATATCTATTTAGGAATAGATCTTCCAAAAAATGAATGATAATCTGTTCATGAGGGCTAATTAGCCCACTCTTACAAAGCCTTTAGTAGAATTCTTAAGAAGAGATCTTGAAACTAGCATGAAAAGATTGAGTTAGTCCCTATATAGACTTAATCACCCATTTTAATGACTTTAAAAGGCCATTCTCTATCCATTTTTTGAGCCCCTTATCATAGTTCAGTTAAATAGGTCATAAATGCAGAGTCAACAGGGTACAAGGTCATAATTTTGATTGCAAATGACAAGTTACACTCCTGCAAACCATATGATATGAAACTACACTATATAAACCTTTAGTGAAGCAATGTAGAAGAAATTATAATGGTGGAAACTACCATGAATTCACAATTTTGTATTGGAACCCTAATAAATCATTCCTCATGAAGCTGTTGGCTTAGAAACTACTATAACTCTACCTAAAATTGATGGAATTCGCTCAAAGTTGTTAAAAATGGAATAATACTCAAGTATCTATTAAACATAATTAGTTTGACAAAACCATATTACTACAATGGAGAAATTATTGGTCTTTATCGAATATTTTTATAGTGCCTTGGTTACAGGGGTTTCTTGCACACAACCTAGGTGTGCGTTGAGATTTTTGTTGGGATGAGGAGACAAAGGAAATGAGATATTTTGATGGATTTGGAAGTGCAAGATGATGACAAAGGAGTTTTCCCCTTCTCATCTAATGATATCACGTGGACTTTAATTATTGTCGAACACAACTATAAAGCAGACATGTGTGCAGTGATTCCTCTCAGCAGATTGGATGCACTCCTTAGTGGTGAATCATTGGTCGATGGTTATGAAGTCACATTTTTCTGCAAGAAGAAAACTAAAAATCACACAACAACGTGCAATAAACAGAGCAAAAAGATGTATTTGTGGTTAGTCAACCAAGCCATTTCTTATTTTTCCACTTCTTAAACATTTTTAATACATGTCCACCCATCAATTTGACACTTGCAATTGCAGTTATTAGTGTCTATATGGTCCACAAGACCATAAGGACAAGCCTCCATGTGAGAAACAACCTCGATAGTTTGAAAAAAGTGTGGTTGTCAGTATCATGTGAATGTGAAGGTGTTCCATGGCATGCCATATGCGACATTTTATATATATAAGGAAATATTTTGTGTAGATGCCAAGGGAGAGATCTGTCATGGGTTGGGGAACCCAATGAATAGTCAAGGTCTATGTTGGCTCCAAACCTCTCAAATGAATGCAAATATTATATAAAGAGGTTGTTGGTGATGGATGTAAGCATCAATGTGATCATGGACAAACACTTATATGATCATATCTTCACTAGCATGTTGAGGAAAATAGATAGATTGTTGGCATACAAGGATGTCCTGAATGCGTCGAGAAGAGTGTAGTCCGTTCAAGCACAAAAGGATATGAATGATGAGAGAAGTATTTCTCTATGGAAAACATGTGACAAAGATAACTTCTTCATTTTCCAACTGCCACTTGGTGTGAACAAACCTTTTATTATGGGCATCCAAACTCCTTGGACACTTCAAATGATGGTCTGACACTCACATCGATCAATCATCTCAATGGATTTGAATTTCGCAACAAATAAGTATGGGGTAAGATAAATAAAAGTTGTCCCACCTATTATAATGAAAATTTGAGAAAGTATATGTGTTCACTGATGGAAATAGTTTCCATCATTGTTAATTCATGTAGTACCAATTATACTCATTGTTATTTGACGAGCAGTAGTTTGGGGTGCCAGTGGCATGGGGTGTGTCATCTCAAATCAAGATTGAGGATATTCAAGTCTAGTTAACTAAGGTTAAAAAATGAGGGATTCTTACAAAACCTAATTGGGAGATCAATGAATTTATTATAGATGATGCAAGAGAAGAGATCACAACCATACAGTATGTGCATGTCTAATTAATTTATAATGTCGATAGGAAATCCCTTAACGTGTTTGATTATGTTTAATTTTTTTTATGGGATTATTACAAATCATTTTTCATTACATTTAGGGATGTATTTAAATGTTGTGTCATCCTCTGCCTCTAACATGTGCATCGAGCATGGATCAAGAATGTGTACAAGTATGAAACAAAGGAAAGAGCCATGGATATATTTCATCATTTAGGGACAATCATGATGGCCATAAAGGGAAGAAAATAGACCACTATTGATCAATTACATGGTTTCTTGGATGAGTTTAGTGATCCACCATTATTTTTGAACTACTTCACTAAGACATGGTGTGAAGAAGAAGGTTATATTGGTGAGAACCACATTCAAATACTCTTCATTGTTGGTGGTTGTTAATTCTTTTAACGTCACACATTTTGAATTGGGCTCATACTTGGTCTCAACCTTTTTTTATAGCTATGTGGGTGAAGAACTTTAGAAAATTTACACATGCTAATCATGACACGAATGTTAAAATTGAGTCATACTATTTCATACTAAAGACAAGTTACCTACATGATCATTGCAAGAAGTGTGCAAGGAGGATGGACCACTTGTACTTCACACTTTTATATCACATGGATGTTGGAAATACAATAATGGGAAAGCAAGATACTGAGAGGGGGGGGGCTGAATCAGATCTTCAAATTTAAACACTTAAAACAAACTGATCCACATTCGTACATATATGAATCTAATGTAATATTAGATAGCATCCACACAATGAAATAAATAACTCATAACACAAGAACTTGGTAACCCAGAAACCCAAATAGGTAAAATTGGGGTGGGGATGACACCCACAAAATTCTCCACTACT
>MU223719.1:76247-88891 GCA_018584345.1 Thuja plicata | reverse complement strand
ACAATCTACCCTGTGAAAGGATTTCAACTTACAATAAAGTAAGCACTCTGTTAGGAGATTAAGAAAGGTCTGCTAGAACCACTCTATTAAGAGATTTTCACCTGATACAATGATTAGAATGTCTCAAATATTGATCCTTTGTTATGCACTTAGATGCTGATGACAGATCTCCTCTTTCCAATACCTTCTATGATCTCACAATCTGATATAACTTTAATCTACTGTTGACTGTGTTGTCACTCTGCTTGATCTCTGCTTCTTAACAAAATAACCCTCTGTGCATTTCACTTCAAAAATGTAGTCACCACACACTTTGTCTGCTCTCTTCTTACACACATAAAATAGGGTTTAGAAGCAATCTAATATATCTGTTCAAGTCTGATAGCAAGATCTAGATCAACGATCAAGATCTAATACCTATACCTTTATGGTATTACAATTAATGATTACAATAGATCATGCATAGGATAAAACAATTAAATGCATAACTAACTCCATAGAAGAATATTAAATGCATACATAAGTCAGCCCAAAAAGCTTATACAAGTTGGCCAGATCACTCATCCTCAAATTTTGAATCATTCCAGACATGTATACAAAAATTGTTCTGCTCGGCACTTGACTTCTTTGTATCCTACTCGGCTCGGCAATGTAACTCGGCTCGGCAATGTAGTTAGGCAAACTAAAAACTACTCGGCAATGTTGCTCGGCCTTGCATAGTTTTAGCTCGACCACAGTTATAGCCAACTAAAACTGCCTAAGTGAGTGACTAAGTGTTGGTCACTAATCATCAACAGAACTTAGAGATTAACAATGGAACCATCCTACAGGAAAAAATAGAGGTTGCAATATTTTGGATTTCTCATAAACTACAAGGTTGGACACATGCAAACTAGTATGGAGAGGGAAAATGAGATTCATGATGCAGACTGTGTACATCATGAGACACATCTTGGTTGGAAATAGTTTAAAAGTCAATCATCGGGTGCTCGGTACCTTGTGAAGGCAAGTGGAGATGGACTATATGTATGTGATTATCTATGAATTGTGCAAGGAAAAACATGCAAGAATGCACTAAAGGTTGCAACAATGAGCAATATATCATCCAATACCATAGGGGGTGGAGGTTTGTGGGTTGCAAGAGGTGGTGAACTAGCTAAGTGAATGAATGCAATGTTTTTTGTATTAATAGAACTTTACTCTGGTCTAACAATATATCATCGTGCATGGGATATTTCAATTCCTAGTCCATCTGTTATGAATGTCAATGATATGTTCACATGTGAAGTGGTTCATGATAACACTATTTTTGCACCCACTCCAAACATGTTACTCAAGATGTCAGGAGTGGTACACCAGACATGGATGGGAGGAATGAAAGGAAACAACTACAATGCTGAAGATATTGTCCAATAAAATGTTGAGGACACTTGAACAATGAAATTTGTTTGTATATTATGTCTAAAGGTTCTTGATTGACCTTTGATTTCATCAAACACACTAACTCAATGGATACTAGCACTGTTCACCTGCAGCCTTGGTTCAGCACTAGTAGGCAACATGCTCAAGGGCAATGACAACATGTAGAGACTAGAAATCATGACAAGTTGAAGGAAGCACCTCAATCAAAATAGTTTGTCTTACCCTTCAATAGTGAGACCAGGAGGAGGGGGAGGACAATAACATCTGAAGCAGATGAAGCACATGCGATTGCTGATGGATATTTTAAATCCAACATAGGTTAGTATTGATGGCCAATAATGAGGTCATTTCCATCATCTGGCTAGTGGTTTTCTTTTTGGTACTTTATTTATTATTTTTGTCCATATTTGACCTAATATTTTTGTCTCTTTATTGTACCTGGAAGCAACATCCACAAAAAGAAGTCCTCGTAGATTTTTGTATTTTGATAGTTGTATAGGTGGACATGATATGTGCGCAGAAGTGGGGGAAATGACAATGGGGGACAACGCGACATGTATGAAATAGTTTTAAGAGAATGCAATAGCTTAGACACTAGAAAACATGACACAATATCCCACTGTAGCAAAGTTCAACCCACAAGAATGTGTCTCAGATCAGTTATCTATGATGGGCGAATGGTGGAAAATGATTACAGAGGCAGGTTTCAAATTACCAACTTTTAGGCATGTTTCACAACAATGGGCTAATATCCTTCCCTTAACCCAAGCAAGAAACTATGTAGAAGACTTCTCACTCCAAAAAACTTCCTAATACTTATATACTTTAGAATGGATCAAGATTATTGTTAGCTTGGCTTCCATCCATGACTCTTTTTAACGTTGAACCTTCCTTTTCACAAGGTGAGTTTGTATTATATGCTATAATTACCAAGCAAAGATCAATATTTCACAAGGCTCAACCCAGTTTGGGAACATCTTAGATCAACCAAATACAACATTTATACACCCTTGGACTCATTTGAAAGGCTTGACTGAAAAATGGACTAGTTTGGAACACTTGACTACAATATTTCCAATTTTATCATATGAATTGTTTGGAACAATTGAATACAAAATGGACTGATAATTAATAGCATAGGCCTAATTAGGCCACTTTTGCAAAGCATGTACAAGGATTGTTGACTCCCGATCAACAAGTCACATTATAAGAGTTAAAATAGGTCATAAACAACATAAAACCATTGTCATAGACCTCTCAGGTAGACCAAAAATACACATCTTAATAGTCAATAACATCACTATTGAAGTCCTAAATCACATTCTCCATGTCTACCAATATAAAAATCATAAACTAGACTCCTTACAGTTTCAAATTACCAAGTTTGAAGAAATCTCAATGCTGGAAAGAGGATGAATATTAAATTCTTGTTGCAACCCTCACTATCAAAGGTTACATATCATTTCATGAAAGAAAAGTGAATATCTTACTTGTTTCTCCATGAAAATCCTTGAAAATAATTTCAAATAAAAGTTATGTCACAATCATAAATGTTAAAATACACTTGAGTTAGTGAATTCATTTGTATGGGGTCATGATAAACCATGGAACAACAACCAAAGATGAATTTGCAGCATAACACTCAAGTTTTATTCAACTATAAATACAATATGCTTTCAAACCCGACCACCACCACTTTGATTTGACCAGAGACTGTATTATTTTTTATTTATTTGTTTATGCTTAATTATGTGCTATAAAACAATTATGAAGTAGATATAGCAATAGGTGGCACATATGTATATTGGATATTTATATTGACGGTGGTAACTTATGCGCAATGTATATGTCTTTACAGGTCACTTTACTTGTGGTTTTCAATTGGGTTTTAATGACATCATAGAGATCGTGACTGTTGAGGAGTGAATGAGGTTGTCACCTTTATGTCCCCTTTAACACTCATTATTCCACCCATTATTTTTACATATATGATATGTTATAATCTACACACATGTAACAATCTTCTTTCTTTCTATGTGTAGGCTGCTCTATTTGGCTTCTGAGACTCGGGTCCAAGCGACATTGATAATGTTGCTGCTGCACATTTTATTAGAGAACATCATCCTCCTCCATTTAAGATCCATACAACATGACTATGGGTGGTTTGTACACGTGGATACACATGCGTTCTGTATGAAAATGTTGGTTTTCCATATGAATGTGTGAATTTATTTGTTGCAAAATCTTGATCCATGACACATGTAGGAAAGCCACATCCATCAGTTAAAGGCCATAGTGTTATGGCCTAGCAATCTCATATGGTTTGAGGTTGACTGCATATATATATATATATATATTTTGTATCAAATTTTCACTTTTTGAATATTCCTTAGAAGATTCCCACAAATGTGAATTAGTATTTTCACAGGTATATGTGTTTCCAATCGTGGTCTATGGAGTCCATATTCACCTATGTTACCAAATAAAAGATAGAGAAACACATTTGACTAAAATATAAAACAAATTTGACCCTTTACAAAACAAATTAGTACTCCATATATTTGTTAGAATAGGAAAAACCCTATTCTCCCAAGAACACTTGCATGCATAACCTGTTACATGGAAGAAGTGAAGAACATAAGATAAGAGAAAAACTATGGAGGCCAAAAAGCCAAAGGAGACATCATATGCACAAGAAAACAATATATTAAGAATATGTTTCAAGCTGGTACAATGCGATGTGAAAACTCCTTATTGAAAAACAAAGAGGTGAATCCTTATAAAAGGAACCACAAAACCCTAAAAGGGAAAACCTAAGGTTAGCTTAAGCAACTAGAGTGAATACGTGAGTTAGTAATTAGATCATAATGATTTAATTAATAACCCAAGAGACTATTACTCTAACACCCCCCCTTAAGATAAGCTTAGGGAGAAGCAAAAACCTAGGAGGTACTACAGAAAGCAGGAAAGGAGGGTCCTGACAACAAGGCCTGATCAGGTACCCAAGTACAAGAAATAAACTAGATGAAGGAAACTAAGCCTCCAATCTAGGCAAAGTCCCAAAGAAAGGAACAAGAAAGAGCAAGAAGCATCTCTAAAGCTTGAAGCTGTAAACACTATCAGAAGTAACTGCTGGAACCCCCACTGAAAAAGTGCATGACCAGGTAGAGAAGACAAAGTCTGAAGAGCTGATCAATCGAACCTAGGAAGAAATAGAACCCCCCCCATAATGCTAAACAGGGAGAGGGGTGATAGGAATACTGAAATGCAATGCCAAAAACATCTGCCAAAAGAAGAATCAAGAACACCAACAGTGCAATAGAAGTACAAGCACAGGATAAAGGGCGGTGTCACCGACACACAACATGGGCTAATGTCATGGAAGGTACACTCACTTGACAAAGGTGGATGAGCACAAAATGAAAAAACATCATAACCCCCCATGGCACTTTATAACTGAGTGCAAGTACAAAAAACACACAAGGTGCTCGAAATCCTAGATATGCAAAAGTAGGCACTTTATCTCAGTGCGTTTACAGAAAAGAAAAAGCTACAGAAGCATACAATGGTGAGAAGTCAGAAAGAAGAGTGAGCCAGAAGATCAGAAGAAGAGATCCCAGGACCTGTAGAACCCAAGTAATCCGCTAGAGTGCAAAAAAGAAAAACTCGAAGGAGAGAGAACCCAGAGTAGAATCTGGAAAAAGACCCCTGCAACTGAAAAGCTCACTAAACTAGCTTTTTGATGATATCTGGTTTGCCAAAAATAGAGTTTGAATGAGCCAGATATGGCTCCCAGAAGGCAGAAAATAGACATCAGACTTTGATAGAAAAAAATACTGTCAAAATGGTAGAACCCAAAACCCCAACCTACATCATCAGAAAGTTCTCGAAAAGAGCTTGTCGACAATATACGGAAGTCGAAAAAATACCCCTGTATGCTCTAGATAGAGAAAAAATAGTGAAGGAGGGTCAAAAAAGGCTCCAAAACTAGGTTTTAATCCCCTGGGGCCAAAAAATGGCTAGCCCCTGGGCGCATGGCACATGCAGGGGGCTCAAACCAGAGCTCCTAGTCGCCCATATGACCGGTGCTGGTAGTAAAAGCCCGCGAGGCTTAAAAAACCCGCTGGGCGGGGACCGGGAGGTTGAGCACACCATAGTGGAGCGGCGGTGGGCCAGTGCGAAGCGGGCCAGTGGCGGGGGTGCTAGAGGAGGGCGGTTGGTGGCGGCAGCGCCAGAGGCCGGTGGGGGTCGGGAGGCGGCGGGGGCCAGGAGGCGGCAGCCGATGGTGGTGGAGCGCCGGCGGAGCGCAGGTGGCGTGAATGAAAAATACACTGGGTGCATTTTTAAACGCAAAAAAAACCTTAGAAAAAAGAGGTTTTTTTAAATTTTTAACCTCGGTTTCTGTGCCTGTACGGCATTGGAAACCAAATTTTTTTTGCCTCAGAGGCAAGTTGTCCAAAATGGACAAATTTTATATGGATTCTAGGGTTTTTGGGTGCTCTGAGCACAACGGTGATGTTCGTTTGAGCCCAAAATGACCAAAAACAAAGGTCCCCCCTAAATCCACATAAAAAGCTTATGAAAAACTAGAAAAACCTCCAGCTTCTGAAACACTTCGAAAAAGCATGAACAACAAGCATCAAGATGGCTCTGATACCATGTTAGAATAGGAAAAACCCTATTCTCCCAAGAACACCTGCATGCATAACCTATTACATGGAAGAAGTGAAGAACAAAAGATAAGAGAAAAACTATGGAGGCCAAAAAGCTAGAGGAGATATCATATGCACAAGAAAATAATATAGTAACAATATGTTTCAATATGATACAATGAGATGTGAAAAATCCTTATTGAAAAACAAAGAGGTGAATCCTTATAAAAGGAATCACAAAACCCTAAAAGGGAAAACCTAAGGTTAGCTTAAGCAACTAGAGTGAATAGGTGAGTTAGTAATTAGATCATAATGATTTAATTAATAACCCAAGAGAATATTACTCTAACAATATTCACTAATTATTATGAGTGTAATTAAGGAGTTGTCATGGTAACAAAAGCATGAGAATAATAACTATGGGATGCAAGATGGAGTACTAAATTTTAAAAGAATTATATTAAAATACATAAATATTTTGCTTTTTTTTTAGAAAATATCTTGTAGCAAAATTTGTACTCTTTAAATATTCCTTAGAAGAAACCCATAAATGATAAATATTTATAAATATTGTTTCAAATGGTATATGTGTTTCAAATTGTGGTTAACAGAATTTATATTCAATTATGTCACCAAAAAAATGAAACATACACACATATGCTTGAAATTGTTAAAATTTGTATTAATGAACCATGAGATAATATTACCACAAACTGTGTGGATATCGAAGACCCGCTATCCATCTGTTCAACTTCAAGTTATCATTTGAAGGTAATGGTAAGATAAGCATGGGATGGTATGGTATGCAAGATGGACTACTAGATTTAAAAAAAAATTATATTAAAATACATAAATATTTTGGTTAGTTTTCATTTTCCACTTTCACATAACTAGTTCTAAACTACATTGCACATATTTTTTAAATTACTTGTGGGTCAATATCAAGTGTTACCTCCAATAAGGTGTCTACCATCACCATATTATTCATGTTAAATGGTGATACAACTCATGTTTTGTGACAAACCCCTCATGTGTGGATAGCTATACTTAATTTGGACCATGTTCCTCAATACGAGAGGTATCCTCATCAATATATACAAACTATACTTTGCACCTCATCACAAAGTTGTCTTTTTCATGAACTCATGTAACCTTACAAGTGTGACATACATGTTGTGATTGTAGCCATAAAACTTTGTAGCCTTCTTCACGCAACTCAAAACAAAATAATTGGAATATTAAATTCTGCACAAGACAAATTTAAAACACCCCAAAAAATACTAAATACATGGATTGATTCAAATTCAATTAGTCATTTGTTTTCCTCTTTTCCACTACACAGTAATTAAATCCTTGCCTTACCTCCTTCACTTTCCTCCTAAAATTAAGACCAAAAAACCAAAACTAAAAATAACACCCACTCAACATGCAGTTGTCTTGACTAGAGATCACTCAAACCCCACAAATAGAACAAAACCTAAAATTTCCACCACAAAATGGAGACAGCTAAAATCATCCCAAAATAGAGAATATCATTTATTTCCCATTCAGAACGTGGGTAGGAAATTAAGCAAGATTCCCCACATCATTCTCCCCTACTTTGAAATAATTTAAGCGTCCTAGTTCTTGTCGACTATGCTTCATCAAATCACCCTCAGTGATCCATGCATTGTAAGAATCAAGAAAATTTTCCCACTTAATGAATAAAAGGTTATATGAATTGCTTTGTTTTGTCACTAGTTTGGTATCTAATACTCGTTCAACTTGCGTTGTTTCTTCTTTGGCAACTACTTACCCAAAAGGTTGTTGTCCTCATTATGATAAGATACTATCTAATCTTCCATAGTTCTAGCTAAATATTAGTGTAGGTTAGCGACATTAAAATGAGACTAATGTCCAATTCTTCTGGTAATTCAATTTGGTAGGCATTGTCATTTATCTTCTTCATAATCTTGGAATCCCCTATCTTCTTGGGTTTCAATTAATTTTAGGTTCCTTGGGGTTACTTCTCCTTGCATAGATGGACCATGACCATTTATCCCTCTTTGAAGAAATTTTCCATCTGATGCAAATAAACTCTTTTCTTACATTGTTTATTCATAGACTGTAATTTGAGCCTAACTTGCTGGTGTATCTCTTCGATATTCTCAAAAAAAATTGTAGCTTCTTTACTGTTATGTGGGCTTATTAGTAAATCAACCAAGTCTACAACTCCTTTAGGATTTTCTCCATATACAATTTAAAATGCAAACTTACCTGTAGACCAATTAATGCCAGAAAAATCACCATATATCAGTGTCAAGGATTGTATCCAACTAAACACCTTAATAGGTTGCCCAAGCTCCTATTTACCAAATTTGTTTGACCATTGGTTTAGGGGTTGTATATTGATCTAAATTGCAATTTGTTATTCAAATTTTTCTACAAACCTCTCAAAAAGTGGCTTACAAATTTTGTGTCCCTATCACTAGATATGATCCTTGGTATAACATGCAATCGCTCAATTTATCTAAATAAAAAATGGGCCACTTGACTTGCATCTTTAGTCTTCTTACAAGGAATGAAATGGACCATTTTAGAAAATGTTTCCAACACAACAAACACTGAATGATTACCTCTTAGGGTTCATGAAGACCCAAGACAAAATTCATTAGAGATATTACTCCATGGTTCTCTTGGTACTCGTAAAGGCATGTATAGGCCAGTATTTTGATGCCCCCTATGGACATTAGATACACCTTACAAGTGACAACAAATTTATACACATCTGTCTTCATATTAGGCCAAAATAATTTCTCATGTACTGCTACAAAATTCTTATCTCTTCCAATCTGATCTTGTAATCTATTTGATTTCATCTCTCTTATGAGTTGTTCCCTCCTAGATCCAAAAAGAATGCAGATTTGGTTCTCTTTAAACAAAAATCCATCCAATAGTAAGCATTCTTCAAATGGCTCCATAAGTGAATGGTCTTGACTTCTGAGAATGACATATATGTGACCAAAGATTGGAATCATTTATATATTCATTCTTCATTTCTTCAAATCCTACTAACTCATTACTCATTAGAAGCAATAAACAATGCCTCATGTTTCATGTATCAACCACTACATTATTTTTGTAACTTTTGTGGTGCACAACAAAAGTATAAGCCTGCAAGAATGAAGTCCATTTGGCATGTTTGTGGGACAACTTACCCTCTAAATTTATATATTTTAAGGCATGGTTGTCAGTTAATAAAATGAACTCCCTATGTAATATATAATGTCCCCAATCTATGATGGTATAATTGTTATCCAAATTTCCCTATTCTATGAATTTTGGCTACAAGTGGAGTGAAATGAGGCTCCCACAAGGGTTGAGCCCAGCCTGTGAGAAAGACCTTAAATTTTTTGGTCTTGGTTGTGTCCTCTGCTATGTTTTCAACTCCCTGGTCTACCTTGTTCATGCAATATATTCTAAGTATGAAAACCCTATGTATTGCATGGAAACCCTAGTTGTCTGTGACCTTTTCTAATTTGTCATAACCCTTTTTGGAGTCACTTAAGTTTCTCTTTTTCCATGTGTGTATTTGAAAACCACTTAATACTCCAAGTCGCGGAAAGGAAACAACATATTCTATTTTATTCGATGACCCCAAGACTTCCTTTAGTCTCATAGTCTCGTAATGAGAAAGCATATTCCACTTTGATCATGAGATCACGTGACCATTGTTGGATCAAATGTTGATCGGAGAGCAGTCGGGGAATCTCCTTATATAACCCAGAGTTAGAGGATGGTATGGAGACTTCACAACTTTAGTGTTTTCTAACCCATGGTTATAAATTACGTCAAAGCTGAGTAAAGTTAGTTCCCTTCAGTCAGAAAATATCAAGATAAACTCATGGTCAGACAAATCTTTATTAGACTTCGAGTTTACTTAGTCGGGTTATTGCCAGATATAGCCATGGTCAGAAGAAAGGTCATCATAGAGTTAAAGACATGCGTTGACAGTATGCCATGTGTCCAATGGGCCTGATGTAGTTTAGTTTGATCCCTTCAGTCACGTGGTCTCATAACAAACTCAAGGTTAAAGAATCAATCCAGCGACTTGGAGGCTCAGAAGAAAATGGTGACCCAGGGTCGATACACAGTTAAGTTAGACAGCAAGGCAAAGTGTACAAAAATGGTAAATTAAATGGTGACACATGGTAGTAAGTGAACTTGGGTTCTATGCATTCAGTCGGGTGATCTCCTAATCCCAGCAGAATATTTTGATTTATCTAGCGATTATGAGACTTCCTTCAGTCGCTTAGTTTCGTGAAGGAAAGGAATATGCCATTGATATTTAGAGACTCAATGACTATTATCAATGATAAAGGAGATCCAACACTTTTCACGTGGTCTTGTGATATAGCCAGGGTTAGTAGAAATATCAGGCGACTCAGCAACAATATGGAAAACAAAACAAAAAGTGAGTGCAAGGTTAGGGCGCACGTGTTAAAGTCAGTCATCGGTCAAAAGGATGAGATTGACGGTCACATTTTAAAGTGAAATAAATTTTGAATCTCGGCCATAGATGATATCTCATGCTAGCTATAATCATTGTCATGCAAATATTTAAAAAATTCAAATATCTGATATTAGAGTTCTGAGAGAACCGACTTGCAAAGGAAGTAGATGGACCGTCCGACTTTGCAGAGGCACAGTTATGGAAAAGTTGGATATTTCAGAGACATATCAGATCTTTTCATATATTTCACTATGCATTAATGATAAGAATTGATAGAGTCAGGGTTTTTCTTATTCTATGCAAAACAATTGTAACCCTAAATCAGATTTACTCCAAGCATGTGTGCTAGGGAGGGTGTATATTATAGTTTTAGAAGTTGTTGGTAAGGGGGATTTTTTCAGTTGATGTAAATTATATGTGGCATTTTCTTTGCCCTCTGGTTTCTAGCAATCGTAACTTTTTATTGATCTTTCAAATTTAATAGAGGCTTATTGTGGCATTTTCTCCCCCCTCAAGTCTCCTCCTTGTCTGAATTTCTCTTATTGAATTTAGTTTATTTAATTCTTTCATATATATCTTAGGGTTCCTGAGCCTTCTTCCTTTTCTACAATTCATGTGTACTCTTGTGTATGATTTGATTTGAATGATTTTTTGGATATTCTTCAATCCATTGTCACTCTGTCTCATTCTTCTGCTTAGTTACAGAAGTGAATGTTTGTTTGCAGGTTGTAGTCTGTGTCTAAATTTCTTAGGAAATCTATTGTTCATGAAATCTTTTCTTTCCTTGAATAACCTCTTCCTATTTTAGGCCTCTCTATGAAATATTTATGCAAACCTATTCAGAAAGTTGTGTTCTCCTAGACCTAAGTTTGTGTGCTGATCTCACTCATTGTGCTGTGATTCATAATTACTTTTGGTGTATCACCTAGTAGGATAGTTTTCTTTTAGTTATTTCCCTTTCTACATTCTTTCTATCCCTTTCTATTCCAGTTTACTTTCATTTTCAAAAGCACATTAGGTGATTATCCAAGAGGAACCAACCTAGAATCCAGAGGTCTCATTTCAGTTAGCAAAGGTCCCACAACTTGGAAATGATTACCATGTTATACTAGATTATCAAGACTATAAGAGATTGACCTAGGGTGCTAATTTAATGTATAACAGTTCTGGAACACCCAGTGGGACACGAAAGAAGTTCATTTGCAAAGATTATGCTATCTTTGATATACTAATTGCATAATAAAGACCTAAAGAGGCATCATTCTGAAAGTATATCTGGCAACTCCATTGGTGAAGAACAAAATATCTAGTCCTGTTCAAAGTTTATGAGATAGGTTGAGACAAGAAGCTCAAATCTTTCTAAGTTATTAAAGCTGCCCTTAAAAGGAAAATATAAAGGGAGATCATCTCAAAGAATACCCCCTACAAGGAGGGTACATTCTACACCACCTAATACTTCAAAGAGGAGACCTTTGCCTTTTCATTTCAGAAGAAGAGGAAGATCTCTAACTAGAGAGCTACAAGAAGATTCAATTCCACCCCTCAATACAACTCACACAGTTGCTGATCAATAAATCACAGTCCCTGCAATGGCTAGACAATTTTCTTTTGTACCTTTCAATCAGGGGAGCCCTTTAAATTTTTCCTAATATCATGATGTGCCCTTAGCAACACTCAAAAGTCTACCTGATTTCACAGGTGAAGGAAAAACAATAGCTTGTGAACACATAAGGGATGTGGCTACTATTTATAGTGTACATCATATCACTAAAGAAGATGTGGCCACCAAACTCCTAGCAGCCTCCTTCAAAGGTAAGGCTTTAGAATGGTTTAGAACTGATGCAATGGAGGCGTGGTGGTACACCCAAAATCGAATATATTTGTCCTTCAAAAACCTTCTTCTTGCAAACACTGCAAAGGTTTGTGTAAATTCCCTAAAAGATCACCAATAACTGATGATTAAGGTGTCCTACAAGTCAATCTAAACACCAAATGAAAAGGGTCTCAATCACTAAGACTCCAAACTCAAGAAGACAACCAATCCCTGGTTGCTCCTAAAACACATAAAGGGCAATTTT
>MU223719.1:56481-70069 GCA_018584345.1 Thuja plicata | reverse complement strand
TAATTTTTAGATAGACCCCAAAGTACAGAGGATGGGTCATAAGAAACTTTCAACAAACTATGGCAAAAACAGTTTACTAGAAACCCTCAAGTAGGCCAAGTTTGTGAAGGAAGTACCCTCAAAACAAATCATAAAAACTCCAAACCAATTTCATTGGATGGGGAATGTCTAAAAAGGCTTACGTTCTGAATTTCAGGTCTGGGTTCGAAGATTTAGGCCTCCAAAACTCTGCTGTCCCAACCAAGAATGGAGAAACACATTGGGATGTTCCTCCTAGGGCATCAATTTATTCTTCAATCCCTGAACCATTTGATTTGAAACCAAAAAAAAATGAAATTACATGGAATAAACTATAGATCTACCAATGGGTTTCAAATTCCCATGGTGGAATCTTAAGATACAAGCAAATTTGTCACAAACCCTTGAAAAAGAGGCAATCTCACGGGCTGTAGGAGTATTTTTGTAATAAATTTTGATAGAAATCGAATTAGGACCTCAAACCAAAAGCATCAGAAAGGTATTTGTTCAAGATTTCTTCTCCAATTGGTTTCAGATCTCCATCATTCCGTAAAAATCCATACAATCCAAAAAATAGTCGAAATTGCTGGAAAATGAGTGATTTTTATTGATTCAAAGTGCCAAAATACATCATGATGCCTTCTACCCACCTGTACGGGCATAAGAAGGCCTCCCCCAATGTTTTACAACCAATTTTCAAACTAACTAACCATTGGGGGGCTTAGTTACAATGATTATGCAAAGTTGTCAAGTTGCATTGTGACAACTTTGACAACTTTTGCAAAATGTTGCAAAATAAAGTGTAAATGACCAAAAGTGATCCAAAATGGATCATAATGGTCTAAAAACATGAAATAAAATCAAAACAACTAAAACCTAAGATTTTTTCCAATCCTTTGACCCTCAGTTGACCAAGGGCTTATCCTGCCTAATCTTGGTACTGGAGTCTCACAGTTGGATTCTACGGGCAACTCTATATTCCTAAACAACCTATGTGCTATTAGGACCTTGTTGATGATCCTTACATGCTTTTGGTGTCCTTCTGATGCTTAGTTGATGTAGAAGGTGCTCCTACACCAAGAACTCTTGCAGTAGGTTCCATTGATTCATGGGATAGATTGGGAGAATTATTGAGCAAATATTTTGAGGATAAATCAAATTATTTGTCTTTGGTTGAACAAATTACAACCATAAAGAGAGCCCCTCAAGAACAAATGACATACTTCAATGACAGATTTCTTAAGACATGGAATAGAATACCCATCTCAGTTAGACCCTCACCTGACCATGCCTTCCTATATTTTTTGAAGAGTCTCAATAGAAATATCTCTGTCACGATTCAATCCATGGGAGGTACCTCACTACCTCAGGCTTTTGACGTAGTAGTCAGAGCCAAGAATTGTTTAATTCAAGTAGGCATGATACCCCCAAGGCCACCCATGCCCATTTTCCCTAGTATTCAGCCCAATATGCCTCTGCAAATTCTTGCATATACCCCTATACCAACTATAGCAGCACCTCAAGCTAGTTTTGGCTATGAGGAACCCAAAGCAGGCCCTCCTCAAGATCTACTCAAATCAAGGGATAGCCAAGAAAAGATGAAAAGGGATCAGCAAGCAACTATTAGCTTGTTACAAAGTAATCAAAAATAAATGACAAATCTACTGTAGACTCTAACCAAGGAATTGACAAACTTGAAGAAGCAGAGTCAAGGAACTAGACCCCCCTTTCAACCACTAGGCCAAAGTCCCAATCAACAATACCAAAATCAAGGACAATCCTATTAGAAAAATAGGCCACCATACCAAGGAAGCTACCAAGGTCAAAGGAATAACTTCAATCAGAGGCCATTTTAACCATATAATCCCATGCCTCTTAGCTCTGCAAATCAAACAAGAGATATAGTTCCAAGTCAGAACAATCTAGCCTTGGATAATGAATGGTTCTTTCCTTGTAATCAACCTCACAATCAGGCTACATGTTCAAATGGATGGATGAATCAAGCACTGATGGTTTAGAATGCCTCACATACTCAATCAGAGGCCTCTTCTAGTGGATCCATTCCTCAGCAAGAAACACAAACTGATGATACTACACTTTTCAATTGGGAGCAACAAGACTTCAATGGAGTCAATGGTGAATCTTCCATTACTGTCAACACTAGATCAAAGAGAAGAGCTCAAGACATGGAAAGAGAATATTCAGGGGCTAAGGCTACTACCTCTGCAGAGCCACTATAGCCATCTTCTCCTACCATACTAAATAGGGCTCCCACCACTCCAATAAAAGAAAATCAACCTTCTAACAAGGTTGAGCCTATCATAGTGAAGGCACACCAAAGAGTACACACAGTGACACCTTTCAACATTGTAGACAATATAAAGAAAACAAATGTTACTATGTCTATGTAGGACTCTTTAGCTATTCCTGGAAAACCTGAGATCTTGAAGAAGGCTATGGATGAAGTGTCAACTCCTCAACCTGCAAAAGATACAACAAAGCTAGTGTTGGTCAACATTGATCAAGGAAAGGAGGCTCCAAGCAGCAACTCCAAAGAAAATACCATTCAAGGTAGGAACTTGAAACCACCTCCCTTTTATGTATCTTTAATTATTGGAAAATCTTTAGTACATAATTGTATGGTAGATAGTGGAGCTACTAGCACAGTCATGCCTAAGAAAGTGGCTAACCAATTGGGACTGAAATATTAACCTTTCCAAAAGAGGGTTACTCAGCTTGTTGGTTCCTCAGTAAACACAATAGGTGTGGCCAAGGATACCAGTTTAATCCTCCATGCAAGCCCAAATTTCTCTATCCTACTTGACATATATATCATAGACCTCCCTACCTTATTTTCCATATGTTTATCACGGGAGTTTATAGCCAAGATAGTAGGCTATCTTTCTTTTGACTGGTCTCACATGCTTTTCCATACAAGATATGGAACCAAGGTCACTATTAAGTCTGAATCATTAGCAAAACACCATATAGAACCTTATGTGTCCAATATAGTCAATGCAAGCTACCTTGCACTTGATGGTGATGACTTCCCAACCATCAGAGAAACAAAGACCAAAATAGAAGGTATCCCAGATATCTATCTAGATGAATTGGAATCAGAAAGAGCCTCTGAGGCCCAAGCCAATGTTATTTGGGATGCTAGTTTTGGGAATTACTTGATACAAGAGAGTGGGGTCATAGAGCCAAATCTTTTCAAGGTAGACACTAAGTTAGAAGATTAGAGCAAAAAAGTTTGGGAACTATAATTTGATGGTGCTAGGAGAAGACATGGTGGTGGTGGTGGTGCTATGCTAATTTCTCCTAATAGGGAGAAGTATTATACAACTTTTAGATTTAGTTTCTCTTGCACTAGAAACATTGCTTAATATGAGAGCCTATTGAATGGATTGGAGTGGGATAGGAAGAGAAGGATCAAATCCCTAAAGGTTTATGGTGAAAGTGAGTTATTTGTTAGCTAAGTAAGAGGGATAAGTTCAACAAAAAGTGATACAATGAGAGCATACAAGCATCAAGTTTGTGATGCAATTGAAGATTTTTATGCTTTCAATATTGTTGCCATTCCTAGAAAGTTAAATCAAAATGCAGATAGATTAGCTGCTATTGGATCCTAGTATGACATCCCTAATAGAATTTCAAGAGAAAAGGACCAAAATCATATCAAATTAATTGTTAGACCTTCTATTCCTGATAACAATGTCAATTGGCAAGTGTTTGACAATGATGAACAAATTATGCAGTTCTTATTTGAGGAGGATGTTTTCTCATAACATAACCAAGATAGACTGTTGTAGAAATATGGTGATCAAGTGATACAAATCAAATCCAATAAGATGCCTAAAGGTCTTGTCACCTTAGAAGTTGTTTTCAATAAAGATGATCAAGTCAAGAATAGTAAAGCTGACCTGGTAGTCCAACAAGAACATTGTACTGAACTAGAGTTGGAGCCAGGTAAAAGTCTACAATTTGGGAAGGTAAATACTGATTCAGAAAAATAGGCTTACACCCAATTATTTAAAGAATTCAATGATATATTTTCATGGAAATATGAAGACCTCAAAGGTTTTAATCCATCCCTTGCTCAACATACAATTGAACTAGAGCCAAATGCCAAACCAATTAGGCAAAAACAAAGGCCTGTCAACCCAAAGCTTGAACCACTCATGCATAAAGAAGTACTCAAATTAATAGAGAGTGGTATCATCTACCCCATAAAGCATACTAGTTGGGTTTCCAACCTTGTTCCCGTCAGAAAAAAGAATGGGGAGTTGAGGCTATGTGTTGACTTTTGAGATCTTAATAAGGAATCCCTAAAAGACTGCCATCCATTACCCTCTATGGAGAAAATCCTATAATGTGTCTCTAGATCTGAGAGATTTTCATTATTGGATGGCTATTCAGGATACAATCAGATCCTAGTTCATGAAGAAGATCAATATAATACTACATTTACAACCAAGTGGGTAACCATGGCTTATCAAAAGATGCCTTTTGGTTTGTCAAATGTAGGTGCTAATTTCCAAAAGGCAATAGATATGGCATTTAAAAGCCTCATGTACAAATTTGTATTGGTCTACTTAGATGACATAACTATTTATTCTAAACATGCAGTGAACCATATCAAACATATAAGGAAAATATTTAAAAGATGTAGAGAGTTTGGGATATCTCTTAATCCCAAGAAGTGTGTGTTTGCAGTTCATGAGGGGAAACTACTAGGATATGTAGTATCCAAGAAAGGAATCACAGTAGAACTTGAGAGGATTGAAACTATCTTAGAGCTACCCCTACATTCTCACAAGAAAAGCCTTCAATCTTTTATAGGAAGGATCAACTTTGTTAGGCGTTTCTTGCCTAATATTGCATATTTACTAAAGCCTTTGACAACCATGTTAAAGAAGAGTTCATTCTTCAACTAGAGTAACGAAAGGAAAGCTAATTTCCAAGCTATCAAAGAGGCTTTGATAGAAGCTCCTTCTTTGCTAAACCCAAATTTTAGTAAGGATTTCATCCTTTATGCTTATGGAGGTTCTGATGCCATATCTGCAATGTTGACCCAAGAAAATTTGAAAGGATTGGAGCAGCCTATTGCTTTCTTTAGCAAAGGTTTGGAAGAATATGAACATAGATATTGTTTTGTGGAAAAACATGTACTTTCTATGGTAAAGAGCCTTAAAAATTTCAGATATCTATTGACTCACAACAAGGTACACTTAAAGGTTACTCATCCAAGTGTCGAAGAGTTCTTTCTTTCTAAAGACCTAAATGAGAAAAGCGCTGGTTGGATTACTAAAGTAATGGAATATGAAATTAATATTAAAACCACCAAGATATTTAGAGGAAGAGGTCTTTGTGAGCATTTGATAGAGGATGAGAACTCAAAGAATTCATAGTAAATGAATGGATCCTTAACTGTGCATTCAACAGAAGAACATGCTAAGGCAGCAGGATGGTTGCCTAACATGGTTCATTACTTAAAGACAAGACAATGCCATATAGATTTGGATTCAACCAAGAGAAGGTATTACAGACTACAGTCTATCCCCTTTGTGCTGATAGATGAGATTATTTTTAGAAAATATCATAATGGTGTCCTTCTCAGATGCATTGATTCAGAAAAGATAGAAAATTTCCTATTTGAATTTCATGATGGACCTTCTGGAGGTCATTTCTCTCCTAGGACTACTACTTTTAAAATCATGAGGGCTGGATACTATTGGCCATCTATCTTCAAGGATAGTCATGATTATGTAAGGAAATGCATCAAATGTGCCATGTTTGTTGGAAAAGAGAAACTTGCAGCCTTGCCCCTTCAACCCATCAGAACAGAGCAACCTTTCATGAGATGGGGCATAGATTTCATTGGCATGATTAATTATCCATCTAGTGCAGGACATAAGTGGATAATCACCACAACTGATTATTTCACTAGATGGATAGAAGCAGTTGCATTGAAAGAAGCAAATGAGAGTGTTGTCCTAAACTTTTATGATGACATTGTTCATAGGTTTGGTACTCTAGACTCCATCATATCAAATAATGCATTAGCATTTACAGGCCTAAGAGTGACTGAATGGGCAGTCAAACATGGCATTTATTTGAAAACAAGTTCAAATTACTACCCTTAGGGTAATGGTTTGGCATAATAAAGCAATAAGAACTTGGTTAGGATAATCAAGAAGACATTACAAGATAACCAAAGAAATTGGCACACCAAATTGAAATCTGCCTTATGGTTACACAAAATTACCCTAAAAAAAGATCATTAGAAATTCTCCTTACATGTTAGTGTATGGGAGAGAGGCTAAGTTTTCCATTTCAACGAAATTTCTAGCCTTGGACTTAGCTACTCAGTATGTCTTGTTAGAAGAAGGAGATCCTTTGTAGATTAGGTATGCTCAAATTATGAAGTTAGAGGAGCTCAGAGATAAATCCATGAAAGATATGGAATTCCATTAGATGCAAACAAATAAAACATTTGATAAAAGAGCCAGGGCTAGAAAATTTAAGATTAGGGATGTAGTCCTTAAGTGGGATGAATTCAAATCAAGGCCAGGCAGACATACTAAATTTGATTCCTTCTGGGGAGGTCCATTTGTCATCATTCAATGCAAGGAGCATAATAATTTTCAACTATCAACACTTGGAGGAGATCCCTTGCCCATTTCTATTAATGGATTTCACTTGAAGCCTTGTTTTGAGGTTTTTCCTTCCTTGTAAATATTTGTGAATAAGTTTCCCTATCTTTTGTTCCCGCTTTCTAGGTTAGTTTATTGCTTTTCAAGAAGTGCTCAAGCACAGTTTTGTTCCTCCCTCCAATCTACTTCTCTGTCCAGAAAGTTTTTATTTTCAAGAGATGACTCCTATGCCCAATGGAATGTATTTAGGTCACTGGTTTTCAAAGTCTAGCAAGCTGACATCAAGCAGAAATTGCCAAAATGTTATCCAAATTTCCCTATTCTATGAATTTTGGCTACAGGTGGAGTGAAATGAGGCTCCCACAAGGGTTGAGCCCAGCCTGTGAGAAAGACCTTAAATTTTATGGTCTTGTTTGTGTCCTCTGCTATGTTTTCAACTCCCTAGTCTGCCTTGTTCATGCAAAATATTCTAAGTATGAAAACCCTATTTATTGCATGGAAACCCTAGTTGTCAGTGACCTTTTCTAAATTTTCATTACCCTTTTTGGAGTCACTTAAGTTTCCCTTTTTCCATGTGCATATTTGAAAACCACTTAAGTCTCTAGGTCATAGAAAGGAAACAAAATATTCCATTTTATCCGGTGACCTCAAGACTTCCTTTAGTCTCATAGTCTTGTAATGAGAAAGCATATTCCATTTTGATCATGAGATTACACGACCATCATTAGATCAAATGTTGATTGGAGAGCAGTCGGGGAATCTCCTGATATAACCTAGAGTTAGCAGATGTTATGGAGACCTTGCAACTTAAGTGTTTTCTAACCCATGGTTATAAGTTACATCAAAGATGAGTAAAGTTAGTGCCCTTCAGTTAGAAAATCTCGAGATAAACTCATGGTCAGACAAATCTTTATGAGACTTTGAGTTTACTTAGTTGGGTTATCACCAGATATAGTCATGGTCAAAAGAAAGGTTATCTCAGACTTAAGGACACAGAATGACAGTTTTCCATGTGTCCAATGGGCCCAATGCAGTTTAGTTTGATCCCTTCAATCACGTGGTCTCATAAAAAACTCAAGGTTAAAGAATTAATCCAGCGACTTGGAGGCTCAGAAGAAAATGGTGACCCAGGGTCAATACACGGTTAAGTTAGACAAAAATGCAGAGTGTACAAAAATGGTAAATCACATGGTGACACATGGTAGTAAGTGAACTTGGGTTCTATGCATTCAGTCAGGTGATCTCCTGATCCCAGCAAAATATTCTGATTTATCTAGCAATTATGAGACTTCCTTCAGTCACTTAGTCTCATGAAGGAAAGGAATATGCCAAAGGTATTTAGAGACTCAGTGTCTACCATTGATGATAAAGGAGATCCAACGCTTGTCGTGTGGTCTTGTGATATAGCCAGGGTTAGTAGAAAGATCAGGTGACTTAGCAACAATATGGAAAATGAAACCAAAGGTGAGTGCAGGGTTAGGGAACGGGTTAAAGTCAGTCACCAGTCAAAAGGATGAGATCGACGGTCACATTTAAAAGTGAAATCAATTTTGAATCTCAACTGTAGATGATATCTCACGCCAGCTGTGACCGTTGTCATGCAAATATTTAAAAAATTCAAGTATCTGATTTCAGAGTTATGACAAAACTGACTTGCAAAGGAAGTAGATGGACCAATCGACTTTGCAGAGGCACAATTGTGGAAAATTTGGATATTTCAGAGACATATAAGATATTTTCAGATATTTAATGAAGCATTAATGATAAGAATTGACAGAGTTAGGGTTTCCATTATTCTATACAAAATAATTGTAACCCTAAATAGGATTTACTCCAAGCCTGCGTGCTAGGGAGGGTGTATATAATAGTTTTAGAAGTTGTTGGTAAGGGGGATTTTTTTCAGTTGATGTAAAATATATGTGGCATTTTATCTGCCCTCTAGTTTTCAGTAATTGTAACTTTTCATTGATCTTTCAGATTTAATAGAGGCTTACTGTGGCATTTTCTCTGCCCTCAAGTCTCCTCCTTGTCTGAATTTATCTTATTGAATTTATTATATTGAATGATTTCAGATATATCTTAGGGTTCTTGAGACTTCTTCCCTTTTTTCAATTCATGTGTACTCTTGTGGATGATTTGATTTGAATGAGTTTATGGATATTCTTCAATCCCTTTTCACCCTGTCTCATTCCTGTGCCTAGTTGTAGAAGTGAATGTTTGTTTGTAGGTTGTAGTCTGTGTCTAAATTTCTTAGGAAAGCTATTGTTCATGAAATCTTTTCTTTCCTTGAATAGCATCTTCCTATTTTAGACCTCTCTATGAAATATTTATGCAAACCTATTCAGAAATTTGTGTTCTCCTAGACCTAAGTTTGTGTGCTGATCTCACTCATTGTGCTGTGATTCAAAATTACTTTCGGTGTATCACCTAGTAGGATAGTTTGCTTTCAGTTATTTCCCTTTCTGCATTCTTTCTATCCCTTTTCCCTCCAATTTACTTTCATGTTCAAAAGCAGATTAGGTGATTATCCAAGAGGAATTGACCTAGAATTTGGAGGTCTCATTTCAGTTAGCAAAGGTACCACAACCTAGAAATGATTCCCATGTTATACTAGATTATCAAGACTACGAGAGCCTGACCTAGGGTGCAAATTTAGTGTATAAAAATAATCAAGGCTTTAAATTTTGAATGTGAAACCTTTTTTAAAGTAAATTTAAGCCTCAATATGTCTACACTTTCTCTATATATATTATATAATATATAGTAGCATCGGGAGGGGTCAATCTTAAGAATGAAATTATATAAATGTTGTAAGATAATTTTTTAAAATCTTATTATATATTTAATTTTATTATACTAGTTTTATGTTTTAAGACAAATTGATATTATGTTTAGGTTTTGGGGCTATGTTTAAAATAAGGATTGAATTTTCTTGTACTTAGGATTTGTTTTGGGTAAAGGTTACAATTAAGATTTTGATTCAATTTAGATTATGGTTTAATTTAATGTAGGCTTAGGGTTAGGGTTGTTTAGTTCAATATTCAACTAGGTTTATGGTTTTCAGTAGGATTTGGGTTCATTTTGGTTTAGGGTTGTGGTAGCACTTAGTAGAGTTTAGAGATACAAGTAGAGGCAGGTGTCAATTGGTACAAGGTTACAATCTAGGTTTGATTTTGAATATGATTTTAATTAGTTAATGTTTAAGTAACCTTTGGGTTATTGTAAAATTTGGTCTTGCATTGGGATTAGTTTTTCATAGTTTTTACGTTAGGAGTAAATTTGGTTTAATCTTAAGGTCAGGGTACAATTTAATTTAGGGGTAGGGTTAATTCCATTTTACTTTTCAATTACAATTAGTTTTTAGGGTTTAAGTTGGTTTAGGAAATCATGTTTGATTTTGTTCAGAACAAGGGTTCAATTTGGTGCATAGTGTTGGTTCCCAACTCAACAGATTGAGAAATCCTTGGATGATTCCAAATTCCTTCTACAGACTTCTCACTTGATGTGGCCAAAAAATAGGATCAATCTAATATGATTGAAATCCTCTACGCTTTAGGCTCTGCATGACCTAGGCGGCTATACCTATTCTCCAACTAGGTTGAAGATTTTTATAGAAGAATACCTTATTCTTTTAATGATTATGTATATGCAATCTCATAATGGCATGAAGTTTTCAAATGTGCAATATATTTAATCCTTTCTTAGTGCTTATCTTACTAGTTATTGATTGGTTTACTACTACTCCTTGTTATACAACTAATTTTTCCTAACTTTTATTTTTATCAAGTAATCTGATTCTCTTACCGAGTTTCACTCCTACTCTATCTTCTATCTCTTTTACTGAGCACTAATTCTACTTTATCCTTCTACTATCACTACTTCTCTACTTCCAACTTATGCTAATTTAGTTAAATTTTATCTTTCTGATTGAGATTTTTATATATGATTATAATGATACACCAGTTCTTTCTTCCTTTTGGACTGCAGAGTCACGCTTCTCCTCGACCTTCATGTATAAACACTGCAAGACAATTTTTAAGTCCACCACTTGGATGACCCTCTCATCTTATTTGACCTTCAATGTATTTAATTATTGGATAACATCAAAATCAGTCCTATTGAGTTTAAATTTTTCTTGAAAAGACCACTAATACAAAATGAGTACGAATAACACAAATACCACTACTTGTAACAAGTGGTATCAGAGCTTGGTCACATGTTTGAATCCCCTCAGGTAACACTGAGGGGGATATTGTTGGAAAAATGGTCAGCACTCCCCTCAAGATTTGTGACAACAAACTAACCGCCTCCTATGGATTCTATAAGTCTACTAGTTGTATCGGGTATTGCCAAGTCGATCTTTTGGTGCAACGACAACTACTACTTGTAACACTATTTACTTCAAACAAAAATCATAGGGGAACTAGTCAACTTTGCATCCAAAACTTTTAAAAGTAAAGCACTACCCATATATTCTCTCTGCGCTAGAAATATCCAATGCATCTAGTAATATTTTGTTGCATTTTGTTGATCATGTGCCTTGCTCGTTTAAAGACACATATTTGTAAAGCATCAGGGGCAAGTATTTCTTCAAAGCATCTTAGAAATAAAGAGATTGAGAAACCCTCAGATGATCCCAAATTCCTTCCATGGATTTCTCACTTGATGTGGTCAACGAATAGGATCGATGTAATATGATTGAAATCCTCTACTCTTTAGGCTCTACAAGACCTAGGCTACTAGGCCTATTGTCCAACTAGGTTAAAGATTTTTATAGAAGACTGTATTCTTCTTTTAATGATTCTATATATGGAATGAAGTTTTGAAATGTGAAAAACATTTAATCATGTCTTACTGCTTATCTTACTAGTTATTGATTGCTTTACTACTACTCCTCAATATGCTACTGATTTGTTCTAACTTCTAATTTTATCAAGTAATCTTATTCGCTTATTGAGTTTTACTCCTACTCTATCTTCTATCTCTTTTATTGAGCATTGATTATTCTTTATCCTTCTATTGTCACTACTTCTCTACTTCAAAATTATGTTGATCTAATTAAATTTTATGCTTCTGACTGAGATTTTGATATATGATTATAATGATAGACCAATGCTTTCTTCCTATTGGGCTACATAGTCACTCTTCTCCTCGACCTTCATGTATAACCACTACAAGACAATTTTTAAGACCACCACTTGGATGACCCTATCAACTTATTTGACCTTCAATGTCTTCAATTATTAGATAACATCACAATCAGTCCTATTGAGCTTAAATTTTGCTTGAGAAGACCAATAATACAAAATGAGTACGAATAAAAACTTCTCATACAAATTTTGATAATCAGATTGTGATGTAATACAAATAATCTGTTATTGATAAGACGAGTTCCTTATCCTTATTGGGTGCTGTTACCGATTTTTGGTACCAGGATCAATCAGGTGGATTTGTTATGTTTTAAATGGATCAAGATAAATTCTCAGTTCTGTTGGATCGCATTCATATGCTTCAGTGATGTATTCCGAGTCCTAAAGATTGCATGCTTTAACGGGTTTTCATCAGTTTGTTCTGCTAGCACTGCCTTAGTTTTCCTTTGAATTTCTTGCCTTTGCTTTTCCCAGGCTTTCTTTGTTTAAATCCTATGTTTTGCCGCGTAGAAGAAGTCAAAGCCTTTCAAAGTCATGCTTTATATCTAAATCGCCTTGTCGCATCGGTTTCTGTTTTGTGTCTCCGAGTCGCGCGAGTGGGCGACGAGCGGCCAATCAAAGGTAATCGCGCAGTCGCGATGAGATTATGAGTAGTTTTGATCTGTCAGTGAGTTGGCGACAAGCTATTTTGAAAAAGAATTGCACAGTCACAATCTGCCTATGATTTGTTTTTTAAGTTGCGCGACTGAGCGGGATCAGTGTTTTAAGTGTGAATCATGCAGTCGCGATGCCTTATGAAAGTTGGGTCATGAGCTCGCGAGTCAGCAACAAGTTCAAAGGAAAGGGATGGCGCTCAGTCGCGTCACTAAAAAATTATATTGTCTACCTCTTGTTTTGCGAATGAGCGAGTCATGTTTAAAATCAAGTAGTCGCGCACCCACTCACTATTTTTTGTCAATGTTTTAAGTCGTGCGACTGCGCGACGAGGTCAAGTCATAGTGGTCGCCCAGTCGCTTATGTTTTAACCCATTTGTCTTTTGTAGCATGAGTATGCGATGAGATAAAAACAAGGGATGCATCACATAGTCACGCAGGTAGCTTTCAAGGTTTATAAGGGTCTACGACCGAGCGACCAAAGGAACCATTCAGCTCGTCGCTCAGTCGCTGCTATTTTCAGGTGATCAAAAGGAGCCCTCGAGTGTGTGATTGGCAAGGAAGATAAGGTCATCGCTCAGTTTCCAGTCAGAAGAGGAAAAGGGGAGATTGGCTCGTGAGTGAGCGACGAGTTAGAGGAGGCAGGATGTCGCGCACTCGCTGATCAACTCAGATAAAAGAAAAGGAACCTGTGAGGATGCGACGAGCAAAAAAGGAGGGTCATCGCACAGTCACCAGACAATAAAGATAAAAGGAAAATAGATCGCGAGCTTGCGATTGAGGTAAGAAAAGATAGCATCGCTCACTCGCGCAGAGGACAAAAGCAGAGCATAGAGGCTGAGCGAGTAGGCAACAAGTAGGAAATGAGGAAAGAAGGTGCTACTTGCCGATTTCTGCTGATTTCTGGGTAAATTATGTATAAGTCTACGATTTTTACAGAATTTAAAATATAAACAAAGGGAAGGATCAGATTTTTCAGAGATAGAAAGATTAGATATTTTCTCAGACGCTGGAAATCAGATATTTTACAGATGAAAGATCAGTTTTGAAAGGTCAGAAGATGCATTTTTGGGGCTGCAGAAAAGTTATTGCAATTCAGAGACTTTTGTG
>MU223719.1:29216-40513 GCA_018584345.1 Thuja plicata | reverse complement strand
GTTACTATTTCATTGTGTGTCAAGTTATTTGTGCATTTCTCAGATATATTTTCTGGTGCATCACCATTTAGGACATAGTTTTTATTTTTCTATTCTCCTTCTATCCCTTTTCCCCATCAGAAAGAATTAGTTTCAGACAGTGTAGAGTGATTTACCAGATAGGAAGCCGGCCTAGGATCCGGAGATTCATTCCAGCCATAGTTTACCTACAAACTTGGAATGTTTCCATGTTTCTCCAAAAGGCTAGATTCTGGTTATCTAGCAGGGTGCAATTTTGGTTGACAACAGGTACAGATTCAACCCTCCTCAAACCCTCACGTATAACTTCATTTCATGTTCCCATTTGTTGATGAAGTCCATCATCTTTGTTACACGAGGTGGAAAGTCATAAGGTTCTTTAATCTTCTCAATGGTGTTAGTATAGGTTCTTTGGCTCCAACCTTTAGGGTCCATGATGCAATTTTTACAAGAAAAATTATGTAGCTTCAACCTTTGTGAAGGTATAAAATACAAAAGATTGGTGATGACCTCTAGTAGGTGACTAATAAAGTCAAAATTTTGAAGGCTCCAACAGGTCCATTATGGTACTGCATTATTTTTATGGTATATTTGGGTTGATGGATAGGTTTAGGTTATAATTTCTCTTAATATTCAATTCTGAATAGGGTAAGTGTTGATTTTCATCTAGGGTTATGGTTTTAAGTCAAATTCATTTGGGGTTATGTTGCATTAAGTCTACGATTGGGGTTTGATTGGATTTGGAGTTAGGTTTTATAGTGTTTATGATTAGGGTTCAATTTGGTAGGGTCCAACCTAGTTTATTTCTCAATTAGGTTTAGTGTTATTGTTTAATTTGTTTTAGAGTCAGGGTTTATCTAATTCAATGTTAGGATTCAATTTGGTTTATTGTTAGTGTTGGAGATCAATTTGGTTAAGGATTTTGATTCAATTTTCTGCAAGGTTCGAGGTTCAAGTTTCTATGTAGTGTTCAAATAAATTTAGGATTAGGCCTCTACATGATTTACTATCAGGAAAAATATTTTATTGGATTTGTGACAATTTGGCTTAGTCTTCTATTGGTTTTAGGATAATGGTTCAATTTGCTTATTATTATTGTTAGGTTAAGGGTTAGGGATTAATTTGGTTCAACATTGGGGTTGGAGTTCAATCTGGCTTAATTTTTATTTTGGTTTAGGTATAGTTCAATAAATCAATTACTGTTAGGGTTCAATTTGGTTTCATTTTCAATTTGATTTTAGGTTTATTTCAATAAATTATTTACGGTTATAGTTCAATTTGGTTTAGTCCTTAGGTAATGATTCAATTTAGTCTTAGTATACAATTCCATTTAGCTTAGTTTTTAGTCAGGTTTAGGGTTAGGACTGAAATTGGTTTTGCATTCAGTTGGGTCTAGGGTTAGAATTTAATTTTGTTTAGCATTGTAATTTAGGTTTTCTTTGATTTAGGATTTTTCTCAATTTGGTTTATGTGTATGGATTCTAACCCTTTGTGGAATCAACTTGGTTTATTTTTCAAATAGTTTTAGGGTTAGTGTTTCATTTATTACAACATTAGAGTTTGATTTAATTTCATGTTAGGGTTCAATTTGGTTTAGTGTTAGTGTGAGAGATTAATTTGATCTAGGCTTTGGAAGCAAGTTTCTATAGGTTTGAGGTTCAACATGGTATCTAGTGTTCAATTAAATTTAGGATTTGGGTTTAATATGGTTTACTATCAAGGATAATATTTTATTGGGTTTTTTTTATTAAGGGTAAATTTAGGATTCAATTGGGTTTATTATTTTTATTAGGTTTACAGTTAGGGTTTGAGTTCAATTTGGTTTAATTTTTAATTAGGTTTAAGGATATAGTTTAACTTGGTTTAGGTTTGCAGTTCAATTTAGTTTAGTCTTTGAACCAGGGTTCCATTTGGTCTAGGGTATTAATTCGATTTGATTCAATCTGGGTTATGCTTAGTATATTACTTATTGTACCATTTGGTTTTAGGTTGTGGTCTAGTTTGATTTAGGATTAGGGTTATGGTTCAATATAGTTTACCTTTGGGTTATATTCAATGTTTAATTAGGATTTGAGCCAATTTTCATTATAGTGTACTTTAAGTGAGGGGATTGAATATGGTTTAGTCTCAGGGTTAGGGATGATTTTTGTTCAATATGGAAGTTAGGGTTAAGCTCTAGTTAGTGTATCATTTTCATTTTCTATTACAGATAGGGTTCATTTGGATTGAATGCATGGGTTCAATAGGACTACCACAAGAGTATCGTAAAATTTGGTTTAGGGTTATGTTGGTTCCCAAATCAATAGATTGGAAAGATATAAGAGTATGCCAAATTATATTATCAATTTTCCCAAAATTATTTGGTCAACTAACATAAATGGTCAATATGATTCTAGTCCCCTGCTCTTTAGGCTCTGTAGGACCTAGGAGAGTAGACCTATTCTCCAACCAAGTTGAAGCTTTTTTTTTTTATAGTAGATTGAATTCTCCTTCTAATGATTGTATACATTTTATCTCAAAATGGCATAGAGTTTTGAAATAAGAAAATTCTTTTAAATTCTCCTATCCTTCTTGTTGCTACTTCCTAATATCTCACTGATCTTGTCTATCTTCTATATTTTGATCTTTTACTTATGATTTGTAGGTATTCTCCTACTGAAACTTCTTCAATTTCACTTCTTACTTCTATCAGTTTATATTCCTACTACTTTATCACTTCTAACTATATGCTTTCTTCCTATATAATCTCTAACTTGTTCCTACCAATGAAGTTTATCTTGATTATTTTGGTTTTCATTATTAAAATGATTGACCAGTGCCTTCTTCCTATTGGGTTGCAGAGTCACTCTCCTCCTTAACCTTAATGTATAACCCCTATGAGAAATTTTTAAGATCACCACTTGGATGACCCTATGAATTGATCTAAGCTTTAATGCCTTTGGTTATTAGATAACACCACAATTAGTTCTATTGAGTTTAACTTTTGCTTGAAAAAACCAATAGATCAAAATTAGTATGGACAACAACTTCTCATACAAATTTTGATGATAAAATTGTAATGTATACAAAATAAATTCTCTACAAAAAGAGTCGAGATAGATTATATTTACTTGAAACAAAAATAATAGAAGAACTGATTAAATCAAAGAATTCATCCACAAATTTTCAACAAAGAAAATATTTATCATATATTAATGCTGAAAAGTGTTTTGTACACACACACACACAAGTTTTTCTAATACTACTATTATTATCTTTTTAAATTATAAAATGGGTCCATGTATATGTGGACCTTACATTCTTTCATGAAGCATCATGCATTTTCAAAATATAACAACTACCTAATTATCCTTAACAACTAGAAAATAAACCAATCTTCATCAAGCAATGAGACAACATCCAATACATGTTCCTTGTACTTTTGAGACATGTGTGTATCCACATCATGGATGGTGTTTCTAATATCATACTCCAATAGGATCATTTTCTCCATGTATCTGCAAACTCCCCCAAACTGTAGTCCTTGTGATCTAGAAATGCCTAAGGCATCCAACAATATCTTATTGCACCCATTAGACAATGTCTTCTCAATATTAGCAATAGAATTGGTATCAAACCCCTTAAGTCTCATCTCATGTATTTTCACATCAAGCCTATTTTTTATCATTTTATTCTCTAAAAGAATTCCAAGGCTACTTTTGTGTATACTCCAGAGATCATCTAAGAACACTTTCAAATTTGAGAATCTTTTATGCAATATGGTAGACATATCAAACTTGACTTTTTTCATATTTTCCTATAGTTTCTGATACTCTGCCAACAACTCTTTGTATTTATTCTTATCCTCTGTGTTATCTTTAGCAATAAGTCTTAATCCAACATATTTCAAAGATGTAATCTCCATTTGTGCATTTTTCATATTTTATCTTATAGAAATTGTTTTCCTTGATCAAATGGATTATATGGGATTTATTCAATTTTACAATATTGATACCAAGGTCAGTTGTGGTGATAGGGTCTATTTCTTCAACCTTCAAAGTCATCTTGTGCCCAAAATATTTCTCAACATCAATTATTTTTGGTCTCTTATGGGGCAGATACAATGTCCACATCAAAATAGATTTATCATCTGGATTAAACCTAGATCCAATGTATATGTTCTCTACTCCTTCTATGTTCAGTTTAAAATGTTTATCATTATTATGCAAGGAACTGTCAAATATAAAAGATGCACTAAGCTCCCAACTAGGAAATAGTATAATACCAACCTCAAGCAATAGTTTCCTTCCTCTCTTTGGAGTCACGTTTTGAACCTCATAATATATTTCTACTTTTAATTAATTTAGCAACAGTTGCTCATTATCTGGGGTGATGTTAGGGATAAAATACCTAAATCTTTTTCCCTTAATGTTATATAGAAAAGACTTAAACTCTTTGGATTTTACAAACTCATCATCAGACACAAAATATTTGTAGGCTTCTGTATGAGTTAATTTTGGCCTTCTCAATCAACCACACACTTCAACATAGTCCTTCTTCACCAGGTACAACCAAGACTAAATATGAGTTATTCATCCTGTCTGCCTGGGTGATTCGACCTGTTGCCTTCTATCTAGATGGGGTTTTGAAATTTGCTCTCAGGATGAGGGCCTCACAACTATGGACCATCTAAGAATGAAGGATTTATCATCATGAATGCAATGCAAATGCAAGATTATGCTAAGAAATTGAAACATGAGAGATCACCTAAACATGAATACTAAATGCCATTATTCTAGAAATTGAAGCTACTCTATTTGCAATATTGAATTACTCTATATGATATTAAGAAAATGAGACAACAATTCAGTATTCTAACAATGCAATTTTCTCTAATAATTTCAGGGGGTTTGAATGAAGAAAGAGGGTTCTTTTATAGACTCTGAGAGAATCAGAATAGAAACTTTCCTGTTTTGAAATAAAACAACTAGAAAAGCCAATTAAAAATAGAAAGGTTTATTGAAAAGAATTCAATAAATTGTTTTCTTCCTATTTTAACTGTTTTATCTCTTTGATTTAATAATGTTTTATTTGAATTTAATTATTTTTATTTCTCTTTAAAGCACAATTAATTCAAAGTTTCCATTTCTGAATAGAAGAAAGATTTTTGAGAGAATATCTAATTAATTAAATAATTATGACCTTATTATTGCTTTTTCTCAATTATCTGAATAATTAAATTCAATTATTGAAATGAGGATATTTATTTAATAATTAAATATCATTTAATTCCTTTTCATGTGTCTCAGATAAAGAGGGTGAATTTAATTTAATTAAAGTGCTAGGACTTTATTAATTAAATTAATTCGATCATAAGGTTTGTTTAGCCAAAATAGATATTTAGGAATTAAATATGATGTATGATTAATACAGATTTAGGATTTTTTGCATTTGACACTCAGGTCGAGTAGAGTCAGTGAAAACTCAGAATTGCCTAGTACAATAGGACTTTGATGATTTAGAAGAATGACAAATGCAACAAAATTGGTTAGAGTCGCAAGATGCCAATTTTGGGGTGTTACATTTTGCCCCTCTTTGAATTGATGTGTGAGCAGTGCATTAATTCAAAGAATAGTCTGATATCTGAAGCATAGAAGAAAGAATTTTGAACACCCAGTTTTGACCGTGAGGTATGAAAAACTAAACATGGTGTCAAGTGATTGAAGAGCATGGAACACCCAGTTTTGACCATGAGGTATGAAAAACTAAACATGGTGACCAAGTGATTTGAAGAGCATGGAACACCCAGTTTTGACCGTGAGGTACGAAAAACTGAAATGCCCCAAGTGATTTGAGAGACATGGAACACTTAGTTTTGATCGTGAGGTACAAAAACTGAAGTGCCCCAAGTAATGAAAAGCATGGAACATCCAGTTTTGACCATGAGGTACGAAAAACTGAAGAGCCCCAGGCGATTGAAAAGCATGGAACATCCAGTTTTGACCGTGAGGTATGAAAAACTGAAATGCCCCAAGTAATGAAAAGCATGGAACATCCAGTTTTGACCATGAGGTATGAAAAAACGAAATGCCCCAAATAATGAAAAGCATGGAACATCTAGTTTTGACCATGAGGTACGAAAAAATGAAATGCCCCAGGCAATTGAAAGACATGGAACACTCAGTTTTGACCATGAGGTACGAAAACTGAAATGCCCCAAGCGATTGAAAGACATGGAACAGTCAGTTTTGACCGTGAGGTACAAAAAATTGAAGTACCCCAAATAATGAAAAGCATAGAACATCCAGTTTTGACCATGAGCTGCGAAAAACTGAAATGCCCCAGGCAATTGAAAGACATGGAACACTCAGTTTTGACCATGAGGTATGAAAATTGAAGTGCCCCAAGTAATTAGGATTTGATTAGATTGATTGGGGTAGATTCAATGATGTAATCATCCTGCCCCCTCGGGAGCGAAATCGAAAGATGACACGTCATAATGATGATGAAGAGCGAAAAATCGCAGATAGAAAGAACTCAGAACAGATTAAGGAAGAATTCAGAAGATGCAGAATCAATTTCATGTGATTTCAAGGTTGGGTTGACCAAGTTTGACTGGAGTTAACTAGATTTGACTTTTGAAGAAAAAGTCAAAGATTTCAGAAAATGATGATATGATAAGAGTCTGACGAGAAAGCGAGGTCAGAAGGGTGACTGCACAAGCATCCGATCACGTCGGTCCTAAAAATTTTAAAATGTGATTTTGAGCTATATAGAAGTGTTAGATTTTGATTTTGATCACGAAAATGGATTCAGGACAGTCAAATTAGGTAGTGGTGCAATTTTTGCGCAAAACGAAGCACTTTGAAAAATTAGGTCAAACCCTATATAAGGACAAAAGGGTCATTTTCAAAATCATTTGAACCCTTTGACTTTGAGAAAAAGAGCTCTGAGTAGAAGACAAAATGGTGATCCCCTACAACAGCCATCGATTCAAGCGATCCAGGAGGCACAGCCGGCCCGCAGCGTACGGACCACCTGTAAGTAGTCGATAAACCTCTTCGTATTTCAAATTTTTACGTATTTTAGGTTGATTTAGCATGTTTTTGCACATTTTAGGGTAGGAATTCATAGAATGTCGCGCGAAGAAGTACATTTCTTCGCGAGCACCGAAAAAGAATATCGCGTGAAAAAACTTCTTTTTGCGCGACTTGAAGCGAAATTTCGCGCTCTTGGGTACCCAATTTTGCGCGAATATGTCTTGATTAGGGCATTTTGTCGCGTGATCCAAGAGGAAACATCGTGTGAAATAGAAAAAGTCATGCGATAAAATGCACTTTGTTGCGCGAAATAAAACTGAAGCTGCGCGTGAAATATGATCCTGTCATGTGTAAAAAGGTCTGCGTTGCGTCCAAAAGTGATTGCGTCGGCGTCATTAATGTCTGTAGAATGTCTTGAATGCTTTATTATTGTATTATACCGTGATTATTAGCGAGTACTGATCATGCTTTGTTGTTCTTATGTCTTGCAGGTCGTATTTCCAGATGTAGCATTCAGATTGCATCATCCAGCGATCAGCAGATTGATAGCGCAGTTGACGGATGTAGAGTCCGCACATATAGTGACATTAGGTCTGAGTACGTTATGTGATATACCCGAGATCCAGGTAAATCACAGATTATTGTGCGCATTGGTTGAGCGTTTCCATTCAGAAATGAACACTTTTTATCTACCATAGGGGGAGATGACTATCACTCCCGAGGACATTTATAAGATTCTGCGAATACCATTCGTTGGTACGAGAGTAGAGTACGAGAGATGGCCCTTGGTGGGCTTAGCAGCAGTGAGAGAGGTCTTCTAGGATGACCTTGTGATGGGCAGGGTTATTCCCTGGGAGGAGTTGATTGGGTCATATGGGCAGACCCACAGATTACGAGTAGTAATAGCATGCTTCCTTGGATGCTATTTGATGCCAGACCGTGGACAACACGGTCTAGAGTGCGGCTGGGGTAGGATGCTGCAGCTGATGGTGGATTAGCCATGACATTATGGATGGGGCCAGTGTATGCTGGCGCATATGTATCATGAGATGCATGAGGTCATCTACAGAGAGTCGAAGAGTATGGCCACTGGCGTGTTCGTGCTACAGATATGGGCATGGGAGCATCTTCCTGTCACGAGACCTGTATGTGAGGATATGAGGAAGCCCTTGGAGCCGTACATATGTAGGTACAGAGGTACAGTTACCCAGCCTGCTGGGTAAGACAGATCAGTGGCAAGCTCAGCTCGATGATTTATCAGCAATTGTATGGAGGCCGTGGAGGCTTACAGAGGCCTGGGATGATGCAGATGAGCAGTTGAGCCACATGTTCTGCCCGTGAGCATTGATAGGATGCACGATTACAGTGATGGAGTGATTCCTGCTCAGGCAAGTATGGCGGTAGTATGGGCGTCCACAGGACATCACTCAGGATTACATGGTTTACTCTAGATTTTCTGATGAGGAGAGGAGAGGCTGGGGTGGGCCAGAAATGTATGAGTTAATTTTGGCCTTCTCAATCAACCACACACTTCAACATAGTCCTTCTTCACCAGGTACAACCAAGACTGAATATGAGTTATTCATCCTGCCTGCCTGGGTGATTCGACCTGTTGCCTTCTATCTAGATGGGGTTTTGAAATTTGCTCTCAAGACGAGGGCAAATTTTCTCTCAAGATGAGGGCCTCACAACTATGGACCATCTAAGAACGAAGGATTTATCATCATGAATGCAATGCAAATGCAAGATTATGCTAAGAAATTGAAACATGAGAGATCACCTAAACATGAATACTAAATGCCATTATTCTAGAAATTGAAGCTATTCTATTTACAATATTGAATTACTCTATATGATATTAAGAAAATGAGACAACAATTCAGTATTCTAACAATGCAATTTTCTCTAATAATTTCAGGGGGTTTGAATGAAGAAAGAGGGTTCTTTTATAGACTCTGAGAGAATCAGAATAGAAACTTTCCTGTTTTGAAATAAAACAACTAGAAAAGCCAATTAAAAATAGAAAGGTTTATTGAAAAGAATTCAATAAATTGTTTTCTTCCTATTTTAACTGTTTTATCTCTTTGATTTAATAATGTTTTATTTGAATTTAATTGTTTTTATTTCTCTTTAAAGCACAATTAATTCAAAGTTTCCATTTCTGAATAGAAGAAAGATTTTTGAGAGAATATCCAATTAATTAAATAATTATGACCTCATAATTGCTTTTTCTCAATTATCTGAATAATTAAATTCAATTATTGAAATGACGATATTTATTTAATAATTAAATATCATTTAATTCCTTTTTATGTGTCTCAGCTAAAGAGGGTGAATTTAATTTAATCAAAGTCCTAGGACTTTATTAATTTAATTAATTCGATCATAAATTCAGGTCGAGTAGAGTCAGTGAAAACTCAGAATTGCCTAGTACAATAGGACTTTGATGATTTAGAAGAATGACAAATGCAACAAAATTGGTTAGAGTCGCAAGATGCCAATTTTGGGGTGTTACAGCTTCAAGTCTGTCATCCTTATCAACATCCAATTCATTTTCAGTCTGAGTGTCCCTATCAGGAATCTCATCATATCCATCTATAAGTGACCAAGAACATATCTCTTGCTCATTTTTAGTAGCTGATTCTTCACCAGATGAATGAAACACACACACACACACACACACACACACACACTCTCTCTCTCTCCAACTCATTATTGTATTGTTTGATAATATTTATAGCTTCGTCGTTCTCCTTATTCCTGAAGACATCTCCCACTAGCTTGGAAATGTGAACATAGTCATCAACAATATGTTTCTTCCTACAATAGTTTATATATCCTTTTGGATCATATCCCGCTCTCTAGATATTCTTGAAATTTATATTCTACCCGTAATTTGCTTTTTATCAACTCATAGGATTTGGTAGGGACTATATTAAAATCCCCAAAATTCAATGTGCCTGACATAAGTGGGGTATGTGCAGCCTTCATGGTATACCAAGCTATGGTCTTAAGTGACAATGAAAATTCAGAAAATCAGGGTTAGTCAACTTGACGTAAAAGGTTGAACATCTTATCAACCTTATGTGAAAAAGTTGTAAGAACAGAATCAGTAGGAAATTGAATGTAGTTTCTAAACTACAAGCCCTTTTCTGAAAAAAAATTAATCTAATTGTTCAATATTTTAGATTTCAATGTAGTAGTACAAAAATTGGAGGAAAAAGATAAAAAGTACGTATATGTCTGACCACCTTAGTCACAATAAAATGATGATATATTTTCACAAGATTCTAAATATAAGTAGTAGACTCATGCCCGGATGTGACGCATATTTTTGTGTAATTTTTTACCAAATAAATAATTAATTATGAATTTTCTGCTACAACTTATTCAAAATAAAAAAACTCTCGTGTCTGACCAGCTTAACTAATTCTAAACTTTACAAAATTGGAATTTTTTTTTCTTATAGTAGGCGAAGCATAGAATGTGATGCATGTTTCAGATTTCAAAATGGTTAAACCGTTTGAAAGTTATGGCTATTTTTCAATCAGTATGTCAATCATGACTTTAGAGATATCTCAACTAGAAAATAAGTAATAATTTCTTACTGAACTCAAATTCTGACAGTAATTATATTGATGGAAAGTTGATAACGTCTTTAAGAAACCCTTTTTGTTTCATCAGTTTTGGGTGAAAAAAAGGTCGTCAGCTACATTGTCTAAGTCTGTAGATCAGAAGAAATATGGTGAACACGTCATTTGTGTTGACCAACCACGTTTGGCATTGGAAAGCCAAAACCCAAAGCAACTACCAAGCCTAATCATATATCCGATATTATCGTATGCCCGATATTATCGTATATCCGATATCTCCTGCCCAAATACAACTTTTTGATTTCAAAATTTTATGATTCAAGTTTTTTCAATTTTTCAATTTTATGAGTTTTAGTTTATTTATTATAAATTTCATTTGTTTTAATATTAATATTAGATGGTAATAGCATTAGTATTATATAATTATTTAAATATTAGTATTATATAATATTTTAAATATTAGTATTATATAACTATTTAAATATTAGTATTATATAATTATTTAAATATTAGTATTATATAATTATTTAAATATTAGTGTTATATTATTATTTAAATTTCTCTATTTTATAATAGTATAATATTAGTATTAATTAATTATTAATATTTATAGTATAACAATAATACGTAGGAGAGAGAGTAGGAACTATAGAGAGAGAGGGAGTAG
>MU223719.1:0-21556 GCA_018584345.1 Thuja plicata | reverse complement strand
AAGCATGAAAATTACTTTTAGATCTATTCAAACATGGTGTAACACCAAAATAATAACATTAATCAAATGAAAACCAAATCTATAAAGGATCAAAGGTTGTCTCAGTGGGCATGCCACATGTATGAATAAAGGAGATTGAAAACCAAATAAGAGGTTTAGTTATCCCAACATCACAACAATGGAGTCTTTCAAATAAACACATATAAAATAAATGTTAAACAACATAATGCATTTGACAAAACATTAATCAATTGCACTCCTATCTACCATGAATTTTGCGATCAACATTTTGGTGCTCTCAAAAGTATAGTGCACCAGATGGCTAATGGAGAATGAAGATCTGTAGTATGAAAATAATACATACATACAACACATGGAAAAAATATAATATAAAAATGAACATACATACATAAATACAATGCATGATGTAAAGACATAATATGGAAATAATACATACATACAACAAATGCCAAAGATATAATATGGAAATGATACATACATAACTTACACATGAAAAAGATAAAATAATCAGAAATGAACATGTAGATATGAAATAATTTTGTAAAAAATGTGGCACATGCCATCTCCAAAAATTTACAAAATCGTTCATGTCTAGATACAATATGGCCAACGCCATCTCAAAATGTGCCATATGGCATCTCAACATAAGAATTTCAACTATAGATGTTTCTAGGACATTCTATTCTACTGGTGGATGATCAAAGTGAAGTCTCTTCAAACTACTCTTTGGATCTGATGGATCCTGCATTCAAGCACAAAAGTGAAACACCAAGTTAGATTACTTAATTTATATGGTTTCTACAAATAAAAAATAAAAAATTAAAATTATAGTCAAGAATAATAAATATTTTTTTAAAATTGAACTCTCATGTACCTCGCCTCTTGGTCTCCTCATGCGGTTAGGAGACCTAATATATGTCTTTAGTTGCGAAGGGACAATGCCACCAATGTCAACTCTGACCTGTATATATGTTTGTGAACATGATCTATTGATGTAAGACTTATACTATTTAATGTTAAATCCTTGGTAGCAAATACATGTTTTAAATATAACTCAATTAACATCAAAACTTACCTCTATTGAACTTTCTTCAGGAAATATTGATTGGGTCATCAATGATACAAACCCTTGGCGTGGTACCTCCCTCAAACTAGGGGTGACCTAAAAAGTCAAACAGATAAGTTTCATACAATCATGACTTGATCATATTAAATATATACTTGATAGTAAACTACACACAAATAAATTTATAAATATACGTACTGTAGGGCTATCACTGCGAATTGAGATTCCTGTGACTCTATCATGTCAAAGGTCTCATGACATCATCAGACACCACCCTCTGTCAAATAAAACATGTAATTAAAAATGAGTACGCACAAGTGACAAGTATACATGTATGCTTAATCAATCTAAAATACTTAATTACCTTCCCCTTGTTAATACCAGATGCCTGAACCCCCTCACATTGCCCTCCAGTTAATAAGATGATCATCGAAATTAGAAAATACATGTATACAATATTATAATAAAAGGAAACCAATGAGTACATTAAAACGTATGTACTGTGGAAGTGTCAAGGCCAAATGAAATGGCCGAAAGCATGGACCCCTCCACCTGTGCCATCTCCTCCTCTGTCATCAACTGGATATAAATGAAATATGTATAAAAAAACATAAGTGGGCAATCATTATAAGAAAAATCTATTAAAAATATGAACATTTAAAATTAAATACAATGTAACAAGTTAATTGTTTACTCTTACCGTAATAGTAGGAGTCCATGGCTCTGTATGCCCCTGATGCACATCTCCATGGGTTGCTTAAGTGCCTATAGTGTGCTATGTAGTATCGTCCACCTCGAACACATAGTTAAATGCATCACTATCATTCAAGGGACCCAAGCACATATTCTTGCACATAACACAAGTATGAGGCAGACAAACATGTGAGCTCATGGAGGATGTGGAAGGGCTAGAAGCATCAGTATGAGGAGGCAACAATTCCACACTCTACCTAACGAGTAGATCACTCAATGCGTGAATGGCTTGAATAGTCTATGAGCCAGCCTCGGCAATAATGTCAGGATGCTGTACAGTGGGAGGTGGTGAAATCTTGGGAGGGGGGACATATGTGTGGTATTTCACCCGCTATGCCCCTGGATTGTCCTGGGGAGCACCTAAGCCTACGCCCTGGTTCTGTCTCATGCTCCAGTAATTGACTTTGTGACCAAGCACAAATTCAGCATATAATTTCTAAATGAAATAGAATGGGACATCCAAATTTCTGTGGGGTGGTCTATCAAAAACCATCCACCAATGATCCCAAAATTTGTCACGTATTACATAATTGGTACACCATTTAACTAACAACTTGGTTTTTTTAGGGTTCACTTTCAAACCAGTTTTGGGATCAACAAAAATGTTACATATGTCATGTTTTGTTATGTTTAGATCCATAACTTGATCGTAGTCAAGCCCATCATCAAATTGGGCGTGCATGGATTCACGCCAAAGAAGTGCAGCATTGTGTTGTTCTGTGAGTTTCTCCATTCTCTCAATAATGGAAGTCCACAAATGGACTGGTAACTCCTCACCTTAATTCCCTTTGTAGACAAGCTTTAACTCCTCTGGCCACATCCTTCTCAGTGACCCATAGAACAAAAACATGTGGATCAATACTGCGTAGTGTTTGAAATATGGATGACCAGAATCATCCTTGATGGAAACAAATCCTGCATCAAGTTTCTTTGCAACAAACTTGACATAATCAAAGGACCTAGGGAAATATAATTGACAGTCTATTGCTAATACCATAGGGCCAATTGTCATGAAGTCTGGAACTTTTTCTCCTGTAACCTGTCCCTCACCCTTAGAATAATAAGTATACTTCATGTATGTCATAAATAGGTTAGCATTAACATAGATCTATATTCCTCTATTAGAAGCTACAATTTATCATTTTGCCTTGGTCTATGCAATGAAAACATACATCCAATGTAGGTAGTGCTTAATCACACGTATTCATCATCCAATTCTTCTAATGAGAAGTTGAGATCATGTGCATAATATAGATTTAAAATCTCAATTAGGGAATCCGTCAATACATATACAAAAGGCTTTCCATTTACATCACATATTTCTTTCTTTTGTGAATTGTAATTCCTCGCCAAAAGTTTAAGCAATTCGATATTCACAAAAACATTAGGTACTACCGATCTTCGCAGGTTTAATCTCCATGGGTTGCAAATTGGTTCTAGTTGATCTTTTCTTTTGTAATGGAGGATAAATAATTTGTATCCCCTAATGTTTGTCGGAATATCTCGAACATCATGGCATCGATCTTTAATTTTGTCAGCCTTAGGAAATGTTGTTTAGATTTTCATGCTCTAGGGTCTGACCCATCCATCTGGTCTATCATGTCCTGGTTCAACTTCCTCGTCGGGGTTTTCACTTCCATTTTCTACCTTTTTTATCCTTTCTCACTACCTTTTGTGGTTATTTTCTTTCCTTACCCTCTCGAACCCTCCATTGGGTCAACTCAAACTTAGAATACTCATCAAAGAATGCCCTTATCTCAACTATGTTTCCTTGTGCTTTCCTATTTCTACAAGGAAAATTGAAATGTTTGACCCTTTGTTTAATTAACTTCTTAATAACTCCTTCAAAATATTTGATAAATGTGATCAGAGATACTTGATTAGTTTTTCTTCATGTGATTTAATTCCATCAACTCTCTTCATTAATGCATCATCCTGTCATTTTGGATTTCAAAATCTCCTTGAGATGACAACCGTTATTATCGCTATGACTTTTGGAATGATACACCGATCAATTTATGCTCACACGCCATATGTATGTTATTCCATTCAATTGGTAGACCACTTCCATTGTCCCTTCAATATATATTTTTGTCACTTTGGCATCAATATACCCTTCCCTGATCTCCTTATCGGTCATTAGAAGATCTAAATGTTTTATATTTCGTAGTAATAAGTTGCTTCCGATGACAATAAATCATATCGCTGGAACTCCCCTTGATCACCATATTTTATTTCATCGGTACAAGTAAACATTACCAAAGATAGCCTATCTTTTGACACCCGATAGTTATAGGTTCCACTGATGATCAACACAACATACTATAAAGACCGTTATTAGTTTCCTTTCGTAGTGCATTTATTTGTCAGTGGGACTGTATGTATATTGTGTCAATAATACTCATTAGGGCATAGGCTCTTGTCTGAAACTCCTCTACTGATAGTTCAATGATCCACTAATGATTTATATGACCTTTTATCAGGCTATCATAGCTTTTATCTTGCCAATGCCTTCTATTTTACACTAGATGAGATTAATGAAAGACATGAGTGTGTTGCACTTCTAGTATTACTTTTGTGTATAATATTTTCACAAATTGCAACCATATGTGGGGAAAATTAGAATAAATATGCCTCACAACATTCACTATCTAGGATATTAAATTTTAATAAGAAAAATTTGGTAGCTTTGACCTTCAAGAATGCATCAAATACCAAAGTTTGGTGATGACTAGTGAGCCAATTTTACATTATAATCCAGGGTTGACTCCTGAATGAGGATAGTGTATAGACTATGATAACTCTTTTTTTCTTATCAAGGACACTTGAAAATTTTCAAAATTTTAAAGTCGGAATAGGTTATACTATAATTTGGTTTAGAATTAGGGTTAGGGTTAGTGCTTTGTTAGTTGTAGAGTTATGCGTTAACCTCGCTTAATATTGAAGGTAACATTTAATTAGGTTCACAATAATATTTCAATTTTCTTTATTGGTAAAGTAAGTGTTCAATTCGATTTTAAGATTAATTTGGTTAATGGTATGGGTTCAATTTAGTTTAGTGTCATGATTTAATTTAATTTGGCTTAGTTGGTGTTTGTATTCAATGTAGTTTGGATCAGGGTTACGTTTAATGTTTTGTTAGGTCTAGAGAAAGGACTCATTTTGGTGCTTAATAGTAAATTGGGCTCAATTTGATTCAATGTTGGGGTTAGGATTAGCCTTTGGTTAGTGAATAATTTTTGTCCTTATTTGAGTTACGGTTCTATTTTGATTGAATGCATGGTTTGAATCTTTCTCTCTCTCTCTCTCTCTCTCTCTCTCTCTCTCTCTCTCTCTCGGCATGAACTTGAGACACCATCAATTTTAATAGTACTAAAACATCTCATACTTTTACACCTTTCTCCTTTTTAATGTAAAATCAACTAAAACACTTTCAATCGATCTAATTTGATATATCAAATATTTTATCAACATTTACTAATTTCCTCGAGTGTCATACCTTTACTATGTAACCATTGTTTCATACTATCAATCTATATTGTTTAATAATATATTATTTTATTCTAAATTTAAATAAAATTTATTTCAAATCATCATAAATTATCACTCATTAGTAAATTTTAATAATATTAGTTAATAACAGTTATTAAAATTAAAATTAAAAGGAGTTGACAGCGAGTAAAAAGTTAAAATTTGAAAAGAAGGATGGCATGGAAACATATTCTGAAGGTGAGATTGTTGATGGTTATGTGGATACTAAATGTTTTCCCTACATCCAGTCTGATGAGGAAAGAAAAGAGTCCCTATCGGCTTCGGTTAGTGATTCTAGTGAGGAAGAGGACAAGGATGAGTATGCCCTTGTTGCCAAGGTAAAAGTTGACGACCTTGAAGCCAAGGATAAAGATGTGGATGTGGGTGGTCAAAAGGTCCCCATTCTGGTCAATTATGCTAGCTCTGAGGAAAATGATGTTTGTATTTCCCCAAAGATTGAAGTAGTCATGGAGGTGCAGTCGGATAGGAAGGAGGATAATGAGATTTTTGTTTTGGAAACTGATGAGAAGGGTAATAACCTTTCCAACTCTAAGAAAATTCCCTTTGAGAAAATTGTTGACATGTACGAAAGGAATGTTCAACTCCTTAAAGAGGATATGGATGACAAGATTGATCCCCCTTTCGGTGTCCTCCAAATGGAGAAGGCGATGTCGATGTATTTGTTCCACCTCATTAAATGGTTTTCCAGGAAATTAAAATCCTCAATCTTAAATTTCGCTCCCTCTCTGCCAAAGTTGATCTTCTTCAAGGGAATTTGGATTTTGGGTCGGCGGGGATGGAAGTCTGAAAGGACAAAGAGGATGAGAAAAACATGAAGGATATACGGGACATAATGGAAAATTTGGAGAACACTCTCAAGAAGCATATGCTGGATAATAACCTTTTTTTGGGTTCTGCAATGGAGTGCTTCAATACCATCAAGTTTGAGCTGGATGCTGGGTCTCCGATTGTGAAGCTTGAAGATGACAAAGATGATGCGGGTGATGCAGGTCCAGGCATGCATACACGGTTGGAAAAAAAGAAGAAGATCTATGATAGGATATTGGAGCTCTCAGATTTTAATGTGGCCATCAAGAAGGTGTCTGAGGATAAGAAAGAGGTGGAAAAAACTCTTTTGGAGTTTTCCTAGGTCTTGTTGTTCCCCCGTTTTTGTGCTGGTTTGGTTTTAGGTTTTCTGTTGCCGGGTGTCGTTGCTGGTTTCTAGTCTTTTGATTTTTTGTGCTAGTTCTGAGTTTTGCAGGCTGGTTTCCAGTCCTATTTCAGTTCAGTGAGCTTAATGTATTTTCTTGTTTAGTAAGGATTGTAAGGGGTTTCAGATCCCCCTAAAACCTATTCTTACCATAAATAAAAAATAGTTATTAAAATTAGTAAATAACAAAATTTAATAATTTTACTTATTACTATATTTTTAAATAATAAAATTTAATAACTTTACTTATTAGTACTCAATACTTTATCGAGCGTGTATCCCAATATCAATGAGATTTTTGAACCCCTAATTTATCCCAATATCCCGCACAACACCATCAAAATCCATTCACTTCAAATAAATTGCATAACTCTCTATTTAAGCTCACGAACTTGTGAAACAACGATTGTTTCATTGTTTCGCAATACATTCATTTTATTAAAATAAATGATTTTTGAAACAATATGTCTCCCCTTCTTCCAAGCTGATGTCGCCATTTCACAAGACACCGAATAGCGAACAACGAAGAGAAATAAAGGAGAAGGGTATGAATTAGCGATAAAGTGAGGAGAAGTTGTTGTTTGAAGAAAAGTAAGGATGGACATTCGTGAAGTGGAACAAAAGAAAGGGCAAGAAGACACATTACATTTACTAGTGTTGTCAATCTGAGAGCTCAGATTTTGAAAAGGCCCTGGGAGTTATGAAATTGAATGCTTAAATTAAATGGGACAAAGCTGTTTGAAGCGTGAAAGTTTGTCTTTGTATTTTCATCCACAGCCGATGAAGCTACTCTGATGGCAATAAGTTATATGACTGGAACTCTCCTCAATTTATCATTTTCTTCTCTCAATATATGCATCCATGTAAATGCTTCATTTCATTCTACCACCTGATAGTTATATAGGTTCTTCCTATCATTGGTATAACATACTCCGAAGACCCTTTGTAATTTCCTTTCATCGCTACAATTATCCTCAATCATCAACCTTATTCTACTATTTTCTCCAATACCCTCTCATCTCAAACTCCCTTGTTGATAGTTCAATGCTCCACCGATGATTTGCATGTCCTTGTTATAGGACTACCATATCTTTCATCCCGTCGATGCACTATATTTGGCACTAAATTAGATCGATGAAAAACATGTGTACTTCACCGATGCTATTGTTTTCTCAAGTGTCCGTGTATAATATTTTCACAAATTGCAACTGCATATAGGGACAATTAGAATAAATGTGCTTCACAACATTCACTATTCGGGCTGTGATATACATGAAATTTTCATAAGAAAACTCTAGTAGCTTCAACCTTCAAGGATGCATCAAATAAAAAAGCTTGGTGATGACTTGTAAGCCAATTTTACATTACAATCCATGGCATAAAACTGAAGGAAGACATTGTATAGACCAAGATAACTCTATTTTCTTACCAAGGATACTTAAAAATTTGCAAAAAATTGAAGTTCCAAAAGGGTATACCAATATAATACAAGTCTTGTGGGTTTTCTTGGGACCCTAACTGTTCATATGATGAAACTTATTTGCCAAATTTTACTCTTCAAACATTAAGTCTATTTTTCACACTATATATGGTACTCCTTCACATAAACTACTACTCATAATAACTCTTATTAGCTTTAGAGAGTCCCCAATGGTGCAGGGGAACCCAAGATCCTTCATACCTTCATGAGGAAATTTTGAATCTTTTAACTCTTCTTCCACGTTAGGGTTTAAAATATGGTCTTAGAACCATTTTCTGATGTTTTAAATTCAAAGTAAGGTGTCATGTTGCTTAAGGGATCCAATAGTATAAAAGTTGTCATTACATTGTCATGATGTAACAGAGTTATCTTAGGGGATCCATAGGTGTGTTTAGAGGTGTTTGACTATCAAATTGATTTAATAAGGCCAAAAAGGCCATTTTCTAACAGGCAGGGTCAATTGTGTCAATTTTGGTCAAGTTGCATAATTGTCATCAAAGTTGTTTAAAAGTTGTCATATGTAAAAAGTGCAAAAATGCACTTAAGTTATCTCAAATGGTCATTTGGATTTAAAAATTAGTTGAAATTAGTTGTAACTGACGATAAAGGTTGTCAAATACCCTTGATAGTTTGAATGGTTGGTTTGTTGGATTGAGATAGAAAATTTTGTAGGGAGAAACTCAATAAAAATTGAGTGACAAGTTTTAAACAAATCTATGACTGTTACAAGAGGTTGTTAGCTCTTATTGGTGGAAAGTGATAAATTTTGTATGTTATGATTCAATTTTGGTTTTTGTTAATGGAAACACATCTGGCATATTGATTGATTGCTCTGGAGTTAAGTTGTGTTGATCCTATTCTGAAAATTGATGAAGTACAGAGCAAAGATACAAAGGTATTTTGGGTATCAAAGATCAAGATCATTGAGTTATGGAAAGTGAGATTAGAGGAAGATAGTATGGGGTATGTGTGACCTCCACCTAAGATCAATTTTTTTTTGTTAATGTTTACAACAAGTTAGAGAGATTTGAAGACTGACATACAACATCAGAACAATGATACAAAGCAGTTGGACAAAAGCGATGATTAAGGAAGTATGACATGGAATCCTGGAAATCAGAGTTGGATTATGATTTTTGATAACCTATATTTTGATTATGTAAGAGCGCCAATTGTGCATTTGATATTTGTTTTATTAAATGTATTTTGCATTGAGAGCGGACTATGTAATATTTGTATTGAGAGTCAACTTGGTAAAGAAGAAAGATATATATGTAAGATCTTTTTGTTGAGTGAAGTATGTGATGGATGATATGTTTTGAGGATATACGAATGGAAGAGTAGAGGATGAAAAAGATCATTGATGAGCTATAAAAAGGAACTATCTAGCCATTAGAGATGCTTGTTTTGTTCAATACTGAGAACATTTTGTAACAGAACTATATTGTAAGAGCTGTATGCTTAGTTGGCCCCTAACATGGTGTTGTATACCTTTAACAGGGTTGTTATTAATAATGAAATTTACTATGTAATATTCAGCTCCTAACAGGGCTAGGTCTCCTAATAGGGACACTATATTTTAGTGCATGCTTGTGGGTACCAACCCCACCAGGGTTTTCCCTTGGCCAGGGTTTCCTTGACAACAAATAATGGTGTTATGAGTACTGTGTTATTTTCTTATTTTTTTTCATTTGTGCATACATATGGTTAATGTTCAATTGGTTAAAAAGTCTAAATAAGTGATGTAATACTGTTTCACCCCCCTCTCAATATTACCTAATCCTAACAATTGGTATAAGAGCTTTTGGCCCTTGGAGAGAAATTCTAACAACTTAAGGGAGATCAAAATGGATCTAGACAGTTTGCAAGAAAAAATTGATGTTGCACTTGAAGACCTTGACAAAGAAAAAGAAGAGAATGGACAATTAAGATTCAACATGCGAAGAACTGAGAAATTTATAAAGAAACTCAGAGACCAGCTTGAACTTTCTAGAAGTCAGAGACAAGATCTTATGGTTAAGATAAAAGAAGATTTAGACAAAGAGAATTCAGATCAGATGAAACAACTTGAAGAAGAAAATGAAACCTTAAAGCTTGAGAATGAAGCTATAACCAAAGAGATTCAAATAAAAAAAGATGCTAAGAAGAAGATTGAAGAAAATTTGAATAGAACATTGGAACAAATGAAGAATGAGACTGACAACTACAAGAACAAGTATCTAGAACTAGAGAAATACAATCAGATCATAAAAGGTGAACTTGTTGAGGAAAAGAAACACATCGAGAAACTTCACACCATCGGTGATTTGATCGATGAACACAGAGATAGAAAAAAAACTAAAGGTGATGTGACTGGTATTGGCTTCAATGAAGTTGAATGCTCAAAGAATCAGGAAGAGAAATCTGATACACAAATTGATGCTGAAAAACATACTACTGAAGAACCTAGAGAGAAGATCAGACATTTCAAAGGTAGATGCTTTGGTTGCAACAAGTTTGGACACATGAAAAGAGACTGCAGAGGTAATGTTCCTTTTAAGACCTTTTCTGGTTATATTTTTAATTGTAATGGATATGGGCACAAGAAAGAAGAATGCAGGAAACCTAATCAACATGCAGGAAACCTAATCAACATGGATATAGACAAGACAATGGAAGAGAACCTACAGTGAAACCTACATGCTACAAATGCAATAATCATGGATACATTACGAAGTATTGTAAGATGCAAGTAAATTAGGAAAGAAGACCTCCTATATGTTACAAATGCAATAATCCAGGTCATATAGCAAAATATTGCACGTATAATGGAGTAAACCACAGAAGAGTAACACCTCCTATGAATACATAGAAGAATGGAAATGATATTGGAAAGAGTGTTGCAGATTTAAAGAATGACTTTGACAGTTATTTTAAGAAATCAGAAGATAACAACAGTGGTAAGATATGGAAGATCAAAGAAAAAAGTGAGACATTGGTTCAGGGAGAGACAATAGATGCTACTGGATCTTTTCCTAATGGTAGCAAAGCATAATCGACCTAATTGGCTGATCATGGCCTTAGGAGCATTGGATAAAGATATCAAAATATATCCCACCCTGTATCTTGTGGATTGAGCTCATGCAAGCTTAGTGGTGATCATGGCCGACATCATGGAGTATATAGTTAAGAGCGCAACATCAATCGATACATATATTTAGATCGCGAGATTTACAGCCAAATGGACGCTATTGGGTAAAGTGAAATTTTATAACTTAACATTGTATAAAGCACCATATGTTGATCTATTTCCTTACCATTTGACAAAGAGAGACCTAAGGAGATTAGAGAGCGGAGAGATTCAGTCTATCCTAAATTTGCCTTGTGTGATCGATTGAAGTGAAAACTTAGAATTTAGCATGAAAGAGGTATCTACATCATCTAGCTATGGATGCACCTGTTATTTATGATTTTGTAGATAGACCTAGATATAAGTTCAAGAAACATCCTTTAGAGTCTTATGAAGAAGACCCCAAAGGAGCATTTTCTCAGACACCTTACAAATTTTTACATGTAGAAGATATTAGGGCATACATTCATTGTAAGTATGATATACTAGGTATTGATGAAATTTATACTGAGATGGAATATGTGACTGAGAAAGGTATCATGAGAGATGAATACAAACATATTGATCAGTTGAGCACTATGAAAATTCTAGATTTTTATGAATTAGATGAAGAAGAATGGTTTAAGATATTGTTGAGTTTAGTACATGATCATCTCATTTGGATAGGCGAGCAGCCTGTGAAGATCTGTAGTGATTTAATTCATGATATTACTGGATTAGACAATACTGGAATCATTCTTGTTGCACAAAAACATGTTCAGAAGCAAGTCAAAAATGGGACATGTGAGCAATGACTGTGAATGACATCTTTCAATAGGATGTGAGACTAATTTCTATGGTACTTGGCTACAAATTCTACTATAGTAGTATACCTAATTCAGTATCTGTAGGAGTTATTATGATGGCATATATAATGGTGAAAGAAAACACCAAGTATAACCTATGCGAAGTGTTAGCACAACAATTTCTGGAGAATGTAAAACTGATAAAGGAAGACAGATCGAAGACCTTTAGATTTGGCTCACTGTTGGTACATATGTTCATACACATTAAACACAAATTCCCAGGAATGCACCCTAGTGGTTGGAGAACAAGGATACCTATTGGTATTTAGATTTCATAGAGCTACAGAAGGAAAAATAGGACATGGGTTGATGGTGAGTTATTTGGGATGATCAAGATTCTTCAGAGGCATATGAAAGGTAGATACAAGATACCTGAAGACATAGTTGAGAAGTACAAGGATACAATCTATTTCATGGTTGAAACTGATTGTGTATGCTTTGAGGAAGTCACACCAAGGAAGAAATGGTGTTATCCTATGGGATATGAGGTAAGTTTTGAAGTATTGACTATGCAATTTGAACATGTCCTTGCATCTGAGATTGATACATATGAGGAAAGATGGGGAACCTGTTGGTTTCTTTTTATGTTGTAATAAAAACAACAACAACCTCTTTTCCTTATGACTGTCTTATAGAGGATCCACCTCCAAATGTTTGTACATGCAAGAAAAGGACCAATTAACAAGCACTCTCTTAATACTTCTACTCTAATTTAGGTCCCGCTACACCAAGGGGGGATACCCTGCAATACCTTCTAATATGTCTTATAAGGTACTATCAAGCAGTAATCTCACAATGACTCAACATGATCGGGAGATACTAGATAATTGGCTAATTATCCATTGAACATCAACCATGAAATGGAGCATGTGATAGGAATTCACAACAAACTTACACACATGTAGACTTAATGGATTTTAAATGTTTTCTTATAGGAAAACACAACCAATGTGATACTAGATATGCAATAATAAAAAAATTACTAGCTTTAGATCAGTGCTTTATCCATTGGGCTATGTTCTGACCTAGATACAATATACTGAAATTAATATTCACCAAAGATTTCAAATCATAATACAACTATCTTGAACCCATATTACTAATTGAATCCCATCATGTGTCAAATGAATCTATGCATTAATCAGAGCCTAATTTAATCTGACCCTAGATCAAAACTCTCAAATAAGTGCATACATACAGAGAAAACTATGCTAATGAATTAGAGAATTCATAACTCACAAGACACATAACACATGAGAGATTGAAATCAAGATCTTTGTATTAAATTCATAAAATCTTATTTCAGTATACAAAAATTACTCAGAGACAACCTCTTCAATAACCTGCAAAAGATCTCTCAACTTTATTTCTGACTTCTTACACTATCTAGTACAAATTATACTATCTTTCCCCTCTTGACTGAAAACTTTACAAATTGTTTACAATACAAATTTTCCATCCCTTTCCAATGATCTTGGAAATCCTTTTATAGAATAGGATTACAAAAAGCAACATATCATTTGGAATAAGGACAAAATTAATGACTCAAAAAAAGACAAAATAGCTAATGGAGTGATAACCACTCTTGTTACAATAGATATTTGACATATTTTATCTTTTGACCGCTTGGTACTTGCAATTGCTTCAAAGTTGTTCAGAATGAGCCATCAGGAGTCTGTTGTGCTTGACTTTGGTGATGTAGGATCTTCATCTTTACCTGTATCATCCAATCTATTAGGCCTCATCATCCACTTTCATGTCATTACCTTCTCCTGGATCAACTATAGTGTACTTTTCCTTCCAAGAGGCATACACCTCATCACTCGGCCAGTTGAAGCTAAGGACCTCATCCTTTATGCTGTTAATATCCCTCTAGGTGACATTTTCCTTTTCAATTTATTTTGACCAAAATGCAAAAAATTCTTTGGCATCACCGACTATCTCAACATTTCGAACAAACAGTAGTGTACTTTCCAGGGTAATTATACTATTGGTTCTTACCGCCAATGCTTCATTCATCTACCTATGCCACAATGCTTCATCTTTAATATCTCCATTTTTATTAAAAAGATTTGGAAATATCTCATACCGGTCCTTTAATTATTCCTTTCTTAAGGCCATTACCTTTCTCATGACACTGCTCCTTCTTATATCCATGTCCATGAGCAATTTGAAAGATTTATAAGTACTAGTTAAGATAATGTCAATATTGTTCTCTTCTTTGCAAGTGGCTTCAATTCTCTTTTCTTACCCTTCCATCTATTTACCATCTGATCCCAATTATCCTTTTCTGCATTGTATTCACTCAACATGCTGACAATCTTCTTCCCCTATGAATAAATTGTAGCAGGAACCAATTCATGAGTACAATGCATGAGGGTGTTGTGTATTTTGTCTACATATTTTTGTTTCACCCATGCCTCTGCTTCCTTGAAAGCTGCATATTGTTCAACCCATTCCTTCTTTGATTTATCCAATTCAATTCTTTTGACAATCAATCTTGATTTCTCTTGTTCCAACTCTTGTGTGGTAGGATTTGATGGTGCAGGGTAAGGAGGGTAAGTTATGATAGGGCTTGATGAGGAAGGCTGGTGAGGATCATGTGTGATCATCTTCTGAGGAACAAACTAAACTATTTGTTTTCCCTTAATGAAGGGAATTCTATTATCCTTTTCAATGGATTTAACCCTCTCATCATTGTAATCCTTCATGACCACCTCATATTTTTGCCTCAGGTTCTTGAATTCATCTTCTTGCTTCTCAGCTACCTTTAAGCTTAATTTTGTTGTTTATAGAGTGAGGTTAGGTATCTAAGACTCTTTTTACTATGAGGCTACCTGTATGCTCAGCCTGATCATCCTCATTAGTTTTCCTTTTATCTTTCCTTTTCAAAGACCATATTTCTAGTGCTGCATGATCTTCACTGAATTGGGCACCAATTGACATCCCACTGGTGTACACTGGTTTAGCCTCTTTCCTTACAATATCAAACATAATGGCATCATCTAGATCCCATTGAGGAAAGATGAGGACTCCCTTTTCCTTTACTAACTCCCTACATTCTTCAGGGGTTATCTTATCAAACTTGGCCATCATCTCCTGTTTCACTTCTTTTTTAATGTCTTCCTTGCTCTTGTCAAGCTAACCTTCCTGCAACTTTTGACATTTTTCTTTGAACTCATCAATGTGAATTCTCCATAGGAATTGGATAAATTCCCTAGCCTTAACAAATTTATCATCAGATAGAAATTCATCATTGGCCTATTTGGTTATAGGATCCAGCTCATTTCCAACAAAATTTTCAACTGTGAGATCCAATGATGCATGCCTGGGTGCCTCTGACACTCCCTCTTGCAACTCTTGGGTGGTGAAAAAAATATGTCCAGTATTTCCCATCCTTACCAACTGCTCAGCAATACTTTGGTCATCCATATGCAGGGGAGACTGAGAAGGGGAATAGATATCACCCTGTTGTTGCTCTTTTCCCTCTACCCTCTGCCTTTTTGGGGATGGAAAAGTCTTGGTACTGGTATCCATTGACCTTTTCCCCTTTTATTCAGATGCCTTTTCATCTTTGGGAAAAATTGTACTGTAACCCCTTTGTTGATATACCACATACTTTCCTGGTGGGACAACCCTTCCTTGTGACATCTTGCTCAAAATATATTTGGCCTTCTTTGGCTCTGCTTCCATCACTTTGTTTTTTCTTCTGATCTAGAGTTTGCATTATGTCCTCAAACATGTTCATCAGAGATTCTATTTTCTTTTCCCAGGGTGCAAATACCTTTAGGGGATCATATGATTTATCAAAATTGTGGATAAAATCTAAAGATTTTTTATAAGCTAACCACTTTTCTTTCTTAATTTCTTGTTCAATTAGATCAAACTCATTTCTTATTATATCCTTTGGAAAATTGAATTGATGATCTAATGCTAGGCATTTGGTCCTCATCCTGAACATGTCCATGATAAAACCTTCATTATCTACACACCTTTTCAAAGATGTTGCTAAATGGTTTGGCTCTAGGTATTTATCAAATTGGGTCCATCCCCCTTTTTTAATGATAAAATGATGGACTCTGGTGAGGGTAGGAAAAATGCTTCCTTTCATTTTACCTTTTAATTCTTCTTCTTGAAATAAAACTAATTTCCTAAGAATCTCTGCCAGACCAATCTTGAGTGGCACTCTGTAAGGGAGGACATTTGGAATTCCCCTGAAGCCATTAACTCTGATGACTGTTGAGACAGAGTATAAAATGAGATCACCCCAATTGTGAACAATTTTCAATTCTGGAGCATACTCCAATGGTCTTAAGAGTCTCAACATATCTGTATTAATTCTAGGGTTGTCCCTATATAACAATGATATAATCTTAGAAGAAAAAGATCTGTCAAAATTTATGAAACTGGCCTCCTTTCTGTGCCAAGACAAGTCAACATTCCACAACTGAACATGCATATCTTCATCATCCTAAAACTTGGTGAGGCCCATTTCTTCTTTGAGATAATCATCATTATTAAACAAAATCATATGCATCATCAAGGAGTACCACCCCATTGGCTTGAGTATCTTCTTATCTTTAATACCTATCAAACCATGGTGCATTAATTCAACAATGTAGGCAGCATAATAAAAAATAACTGACAAATGGGGATGCAAAATCTGAACAACCGTAAGCATTAAAATAGTCTAGTTTAAAATTCTTTGGTGTATTTGGCCCTACTACAATCAAACCTCCTATCTTGTTAAAATATCGTTTTAAGGCCTCATTCCTATAGTATTCTTTTTGAGTCTGATATACCTCTTTGAAGTGGTCAAAATCAGTATCATCCATTTGAACTAAGAGGTCACTTAAATTAAAAACCTTTATGATTTCATCAGCCGTGATAGTTAACAATATATTCCCCTATGTATCTCTTAAGACCCTATATATTCTATCATATGTGTTGGTTATAGAAATTAACAGGTCTGTATCCATGAACACTCCAGGAACTATCAACTTGCCCACATCTAGCTCCCATATATTGCAATCTAGGGAGGGAGCATTCCTCTGGCTATAAGTAGTTTTGAATAAATTTAAACTACTTGTGCTAGTCTTATCGTCTATGGCCCATCTACCCATATCATACAAACCCTCCCCGACTCTAAAATGGGGATGTACTGTAGAATCACTTGTAGACCCACTCAAATGCTGTAGAAGGTCATCTTGTACATTTATGTCTTTGTAATCTAAATTGCCAGAGAATTCAATCCTAGGGGCCATTTTCTGAATCTAGGGTTTCTTATGGGAATGATTATCAGATTATATTAACAATTTTGTAACTCTGTCAGAATTCCAAACCCTACTGAAAGAATGAAACTTTACAGTATCATAGATGACTTACCCATTCTACAATTTGTCACACAGAGCTCGATATTGCTACAATTTTGATCTTCACTTGAATGACTTTGATGATTATGGCAGCTTCGAGCTTAAGCAATGAATTATATGGCTTCAATCAAATAAGTCTTTTGCATTGGATTCAATTGAAGTGGCCACACGCTCTGCAATCAATTCGCTTAATGTTGGTAATATTTCATCCTCTTAAGTCAGCCTTGTAAATTTTTGAGATTTCCTGTCTTACTTGTGCTCAAAGGGTTTAAAATAATGGTTGAAATTGTTCTTATGCCTCTGCAAATATTGTTTAAGCCGTTAACCTAGCTAAAATTCCCAAAAAACCCTTGTCTCATCCTTCAAAGTATAAATTTTAGTCATAAAACCCTAAGCATCAAATTGGTTTCTAATTTCATGTTACTTTTTGTCACTTAAGGTTATGTCTAAAATGGGCTCCTTTTAAAATGTTCTTATTTGTTAAGTTGTCAGTCCTAACGCCATGGTCCTGTATTATTCCCTAAGTTCAAAGTCCGCAAATGCTTTAATTAAATTAATTATTTTTCAAGCAAGTCTATTTTAATCTAACAGCCTACTTAATGGCTTATTCCCTAAGTAAACGACATCTATTGTTTAAGCCACTAAGCCATGACACCACATGTCTTTGGTGGGTCCGATGGTCAAAAAGGTTCTTAGTTAATCAGTGGGCAGATCTTGTTTCATCAGACAGTAGACTTAATCTCTTAATCCCAAAGTAAACGACATCTATCATATAAGCAATTAAGTCTGAGCAACGCATATCAAAAGGGAGTGATGTTGGTCCTTTCACAGGCAGTATAAAGAAGGTTAAAGCTCATAAAGATCTAATGGTCAACTTAATGGCTTAAAAGAAAGATGCTCAACATCTATCAGTGAAGTGATTAAGCGGTGTTGACATGTGACAGTTGGTGGACTCGGGTATTTCGATCTGACGATGATTAAAGTACAAACAATTTGATTCTGATCCAACGGATGACTTAATGGCTTATCTCAAAGATGTGCAAGATCATGTTAAAGAGATTGCAAGTTTGAAAAGCTCAGACAGTTCACTTAATGACTTAAAGGAAAAGTGACCAACATCTAGCGATTAAGCTGTTAAGTCATGTTGACACATGTTCAAGTAAACTCAAGGCGAAATAACTTGCAGCCAAGTTAAGGTGAATCGGATGGTTGAATTGATCGCTTAAAGGAAAAGTGAATGAGATCTAGAGTTTAAGTGATCAAGTCATGTTGACATGTGTCCCAGATGAACAGTTGTGTCTAGGAAGAGATGAGAGCCATCAGATGAAAGAGATGCTATTTGAGATCTATGGTCCAGATTCAAAGTTATTAAAAATGAGCATTAGTGAGCCGTTAAGCCATGAGTTTTGAAATAGTAAAATTGATTGCAGAACATGTGGCCACTTCAGTTGAACTCAATACAAAAAAATGATTTGATTGAGGGAATATAATTTATTTCTTTGACTTGAAGCTGCCATAATTCACCAAAATCATTCAAGCGAAGAACAGGATTGCAGTGATATTGAGCTCCTTGCAAAAAAATTGCAAAACGGGTAAGTCATCTCTAATACAGTAGAAATTCATGCTTCTAGTAGGGTTTGAAATTTGAAAATCTCTCAAAATTATTTTTAAAATCCGAATATCATCTCAGTAAGTAGCCCTAGATTCACAAAATGGCCCCTAGCATTGAATTTTCTAGAAAGATTGAGTATCACGAAAGAAATGTGAGAGATGACCTTCTACAGCAGTTGAGTGGGTCCATGGGTGATACTACCCAGGTCAAGAAAATAGTCCCTACATATCCCCATTTTAGATTAGGGAAGGGTTTATGTGAGAAAGGTAGGTGGGCCAAAGATGTCAAAACTAGTATAAATGGTTTAAATTTGTCTAAAACTGCTTACAGCCAGAGAAACGATCCTTCCCAAGATTGTAACATATGGGACTTAGGTGTGGGAAAATTAATAATGCCCAGGGCGTTTATGGATATATATCTTTTCACATTGATAGCATACACATATGACAAAGTATCCAGGGTTGTAAGGGATACAGAGGGAAATGTGCTGTTGACTATCACAGTCGATGAAATCAGAAGAATTTTAAGATTAAGTGACTCATCAATACAAATGGATGACATTGAATTCAACTATTTTAAGGAAGTATACCACACTCACAAGGATTATTACAGGAATGAGGCTCTGAAAGGATACTTTAATAAAATAGGGGATTTGATTGTTGTAGGCCCAAACACACCAGAGCCATTAAAATTGTACTATATCAATAGTAAGGCTAGAAAAATGTATAGTGCCCTGTGCCTGGTTTTAGGAGAAGATGAAGAAGCAACAATGCCTATTCACATCATGCTCATGGTTGTTTAGATTTTGCATCCCCACCTATTATTAGTTTTTGACTATGCTTCTTATATTGCTGAGCTAATGCATGAGGGTTTAATAGGCATCAAAGATAAAAACATACTCAAGCCAATGGGGTGGTACTCTCTTATGATGCACATGTTTATGTTTAATAGTGCTGATTTCTTTCAGGAGCAAATAGACCTCTCCAAATTTCAGGATGATGAGGATCTGCCTGTCCAATTATGGAGTGCTGATATGTCTTGGGATAGAAAAGAAGCCAGCTATGTATATTTTGATAGGGTCTTTGCTGCTAGGCTTAAATTGTTGTTATGTAAACAAAACCCTAGGATTCACACAGATATGATGAAATTATTAAGGACTCTAGAGTATGCCCTGAAACTAAGAAATTGTCCACAATTGGGGAGATCTCATTTTGTACCCTGTCTCTATAGTTATCAGGGTTTATGGATTCAGGGGAACCCCCAATGTTCTTCCCTATAGAGTACCATTGAAAATTGGCATAGCAAAAATTCTGAGGTAGATGGGTGGATTGCAAGAGGAAGCCTTGACATGCAAGATGAAGGGAAGTATTTTCCCCACCCTCACCAGAGCTCATCACTTCATCATCACGAAGGGAGGATGGACACAATTTGAAAAGTATTTTGAACCATACCATCTAGAAAAATCTGTGTAAAGATGTGAAGAAAATAAATGTTTTATTATGAATATGTTTAGGAAGAGGACTAAGTTCCTGGCACTTGACCACCAATTCAATTTCCCAGAGGACATTATAAGAAATGTTTTTGATTTGAAAGAACAGGAAGTTAGGAAATTAAAATGGCTGGTGTATAAGAAGTCTTTAGATTTTGTCCACAATTTTGATAGGTCATATGATCCTTTAAAGGGTTTTTCACCCTGGGCCAAAAAGATTGAGTCCCTTATGACAATGTTTGAAGATATCATGAAGACTCTCAATCAGAAGAAAGACAAAGTGATACAAACTGAGCCAAAAAAAGATAAGGCTATTCTGAGCAAACTTACACAGGGAAGGGTAGTCCCACCTAGAAATTATGTAGTTTATAAAAGAAGAGGGTATAGTACAATTATGCCCAAGATTGAAAAATCTTCTGATCAGAAAGGAAAAAGGCCAACAGATCCTAGTGCTCAAACAATTCCCTCTCCTAAGAGGCAAAAACTGGAGGAAAAGGAGCAAGCTAGTGAGTTCTACTCCCCTTCCTGGTCCCCTCTACAAATGGATGACCAGGCTATTGCTGAGCAATTGGTCCAAATGGGAAATATAAGAAAAGTTTTTTTTACTATATAGGAGCTAAAAGAAGGAGTGCTAGAGGCACCCCGACATGCAACTCTGGATCTTATAGTGGTAGAGTTTGCACGAAAGGAGTTGGACCCTGTAAGAAAACATTCCAGTGATGAATTTCTATATGTACGCCTCTCTCTCCGGTTTCCCACAGCTTTCCAAGGGTGGGGGTTAGTAGCAAAGGTTCACAAGTGAATGCAAATCAAGTACGCAATACCTACTAAATGAATAACAAAAATGTGAGCAATAAAATGTACAAACAAGAGAAAGGAAGACAAGTAAATGCAAACCCTTCAATGCTTGAAGCTTCTATTGTTTCTCTCTACTCCTTTCAAAACGCTGTTCTTGATGCTCAGTATTGGCGGGGCAGCGTCTATGACTTGAGAAGCGTCGAGAATTTGATATTTGAAATGTGTGTGTGATCGCAAGATAGCTTGAATGTTGACAGAGTAATGGCGCTT
>MU223718.1:1101312-1163922 GCA_018584345.1 Thuja plicata | reverse complement strand
TTCTTGTTCATTCTGGTAGATTCTAAGCTATTTTGCAGGTCAAAATCTGAAGACCCCAATTTGAAACTATTAATGGTTTTCTTGCAGATTCCTAGGGGTTTTGCAAAATAAACCATAATCCTCATTTTGGTTTTAAAATACGACATGATTTTCAGTTTTGTGTGTCTTCTATAGCTTAGCAATCTATCTATTGTGCCTTTCTTGATAAACTTAATTGTAATCCCAAGTTTATAACAACATATCCTCTTCCCATCATTCGTGGACCTTGGGTGTAAGAGAAACTGTTATAAACTTTAGAGAGTGGTCTTTGGTGGGAAAAGAGGTACTCACCCCAAGGAATGACCTAACCGGTAATAGGCTAAAGCCAAGCCCATCCAAACCGGTATATAAAAAATGCCATTATGACTAGTATCACAGTGGACAAGTTTGAATTTGTTGTGGCAACCAAAATCTCCTTTAGTACCCTTGTGGTGCGTTAAAGTCCCTACATTGTTAAGATGAAAACCTTGCTTTGAAAGGATTGGGAGAGCCCCCTTAATTGGGAAGATGACTTGATCACAACCACCTGAATGGATGTCCTTACTACAAGCTTTTGTTTAGTGGCCACAAATCCTTCTATTTACTGGTGCAGTAGGTAGCCCAACCTGTGAAGACACCCCACATTACTCACGGTTCATAGTAGAGATAGAAATTATTTGGGAAGTAATGACCCATTAGATTTGGAACTTGGTGTGCTAGAGAAGTGAGTGCACTGTAAGGAGGATCCCGTTCCTCCAAGTTCCTAGGCTGTCCACTTTGAATTGTGTGGCTAGATTTTATTATCCAAGTGGGGATTCCGTAGATATCATCCTTGCCAGCCTTAAGATTTGTAAGTGTGTATGTTCATTCATACTGATTTAGATTAGATCATTTCTATCTTGCGTGTGTGTGTATGCATTTAAAATTTTCCAAAAACATCTAAAACAAAAACAAAAAAACCAAAAATAGAGAAAAATCCAAAATTTTCAAGCAAAAAATGTCAAAAATCTAAAAAAAACATATCCTTCACATTTGTTTAAACTTCCTCTACATTTATTCTTGCGCATTCATCATAGCGAGTACTTGCACAGGTCTTCAAGATTTCAGACTTACCTTTTTGGATACCCATTTTTGTCTTTAGTGTGATTCTGGAAAAATATTCGATCTTAACAAACTTTCTGATCTTCAGTTTGACCATTTCTCATCTTCTTTCTTTCATCCAATACATTTTCTAAAACATTCCTAAATCTTCCAAATCTACATCCAACTATTGAGATACTACCTTGATTTTTAGATTGTGACCTTTGTGAGTTTTCATCATATCAGGATCTATCATCCTTTATCAAAACTTGTTTGGGTCACTCTCTCTTTGGGTTCTTCTTTTTCATATCATAGTGAGCTCTATATCTCATATCGAATTAGATTATCCATTTACCTTATCTAGCTCAAACACTTTTTCATCTATTTCATCGTATGTTGTCTATCTTCACATCTTCCTCTATTTTCATCTTTCACCGTTTATGGTTCAAACTCGATCACAAAAACTTAAACAACCCATTGATCTAGAACCCATAGATACAATGGAAGGAGGTAAACACAATGAAGAGAACCCTTGGTCCAAGAGAACCCCAATATTTTCATCAGAACATGAACCCACTGATCAAGAAATCAGAGATGCTATGCAAGATTCCAAGTTTTATAGTGTCATGGAAATAATCCTAGATATGGACAAGGAAATGTACTTCCTCATGCTTTCTCAACAAGGAGAAAAATTACCTAGTGGTTTTGATGTCACAGATCTTGTAGAACCACCACACACAAATGATTAAGCACAACATAGTGGTTCCCAAGAAAAACCTAGTGGCTCTCAAGAGGCGCATACTCATGTGAAAAAGGAGGACAAACAACATAGTACTTTCAACGATACCCAAAAGCCTTCTTCATCTTTGGATCCTATCATGCAACAACTCCAATTGCTACAACAACAAATGCGTGACATGCAAATGGGAACATCCACCAAGAAATACTCTTTGGAGGATATATGTCCCTATCCTTTTGACAAGAATTTAACTATGATTCCATTCCCTCCTCATTTTGAGGTACTCAAACTTGATAAATATAAAGGGAATTCTGATCCACAAGACCACATTTGTGAGTTTTGTGCTGCATGTATTGAAGTCACAAAATGATACTTAACTTATGAAACTATTCCCATGTAGTTTAGGAGGACAAGACATGGAATGGTTCTCCAAGCTACTCTCAGGTATACAATCTTTCAATGAACTTATCAACAAATTTGTGACTCACTATTCCTATAACATCAAACATGAATTCGCAATGCTTGATCTTTGAAATATGCATCAAAAGAATGGAGAGTCTTTCCTCACCTTTTTGTAAAGATGGCATCAACTATTTTCCAAGTATCCATGCTTGATTCCTGAACAAGAGAAAATGGATATCTTTGTGCATAACTTAACATAGGAGATGAGCTATAGGTTACAATTACAATGCCCTCCAAATTTCAACAAGCTCATTGAAAATGGTGTGAAAATTGAAGAGGCTATGGTTAGAAAAGGGGAAATTAAGCTCTATTCCAAAGACAATGCCAGATCAAGTTCAACTTCCAACAAAAAAAACAACAACAATAATGATAAATCCAAATATTGGAACAAGAACAAGAACATTGTCAATGATGGGATTGTTGATAATCGTCATGTCAAATCCGCACAACCTATCTTGAATCTTGTGAGCAAAACCAATCCCACCCCACCTACTCAAATAAATATAGGTGCTACTTAGAGTACCAATAACAGTGCTTCAAAATCATCCTTAATGTCATGTAGGATAAATTTTACTCCTTTGGGGGAATCTCTGGAATCTGCACTAAGGAAGTTAATCATGAAGAAACTCATTGTGCTTCCTGAGACTAGAGATTTTGAACCTCGGGTGAAACCTTCTTGGTGGAATGACAATGATTACTATGAATTTCATCGAGGCAAAGGTCATAAAACCAATAACTATCAAAGACTCAAGCATGCTATCCAAGATTTGATTGATAGTGAAGAAATCAATGTTGATGGACACACCTCTAACGAGTCACATACTACCTTCAAAGATCCACTTTCTGAACACGAGAAAGGGAAATTGTCCAATGCTAAAGGTGATAACCATGCTAAATACAATTCCACCTCCTACAACTATATAAATCACATTTCTGAATGCCAATCCTATGTCAATGTGTTTTCCATCAAAGAAAAGAGTCAACCGGCTAATGTCACAACTCGAGCCTAGTCCAAGGTTACTCTTCAAGGAGTTCCATCTAATCCTAACACAACCCAAACCAAGGCTATCTATGTTCCAAAGTCTACATCCAATGTTTCCAACCAATACAACCTTTTGGATCAACTGAAGAAAACACCGGCCCAGATATCCATACTAGAGCTTTTATGTCTGTCACCTTCCCATAAAGATATCCTTGAGAAAGCTCTAATTGAAACTAATGTTCCAACCAATCTAGATCAAGATCAATTCCAAGCTATTGTGGGGCATTTGAAAACCCCCCATTATCTATCCTTCATTGAGGATGATGATCTAACCATCAATCAACCGCACAATGCTCCACTCCATATAGAAGGCATTGTACAAAACCATAAGATTAAAAGAGTGCTAATAGATGGAGGAGCTGGTTTGAATATATGCACTCTAAAGCTAGTCTATGACTTGGGGAGTTTTTGAAAATGTTGTTGATCCAACAAGGAAAATCACCATCAAAGCTTATGACGAGGAGGAAGGGTCATCCAAGGGGTCCTTTGTACTTCTTATCAGACTTGGTCCTGTGGTTAAATACGTGCTTTGTCAAGTCTTGGATATGGATTTGGCGTATAACATTCTTTTCGGGAGACCTTGGATTCATTCCATGTGAGCTGTGCCATCAACATATCATCAATGCTTGAAGTTTCCATATAATGGTCAAGAGGTGACCATCAAAGGAGATCTGAATCCTTTTCAATATTGCAATACCATAAAGCCAATAATTTAATCTTTGGTGCTTTAAAATCGGATTATTTCTTCTCCACCAACACCCATTGATCCCAGTAACAAAGTGTCAACTTCTAAATCTCATGAAATCAAGGTAGACATAAACGAACAAGGTATGGGAGAGTACACTTTGAGCCAAACTTTGTGTATCATAGAGTTACCATTATCTCCTAAGTCATATGGAAAATCCTTGATCACCAAACAACAATCAAAAGGCCCTTCTACACTTGTTTATGACATATTTGTAAGTGGGGGCACCATATCAAAAGAGGCTTCCGAGCGTAATGCTAATTATTTATTACATCATCATAAGGATCCAGAGAATGAAAAACATGAACCTATATCACTGGATATATATGGCACAGGATACACTGTTACAAAAGATGGGATATCAAGGAAGCGGACCTGTAGGGTTACAAAGAGAGGGTGTCATAAAACCAATCCTGAAAAATCCAAATTATCAAAGAGACACCACTGGACTAGGATACAAGGGAGAAGGACCAAAGGAACCTAAAGGAAAAGAAAAGGTTGAACCCTTTTACAAAATTTCTATGGCTCCTACATTACCATTCTGACAAAATGGTATGTATGTAGATCCAGCAAAGGAAAAGATAGCGCAATGCATCATTAACCAACTTAGAAATAATAATGATGATGATGATGATTCTCATACTTATGAATGGGATTCATTCTCTGATTATACTAAAGATATGGAAGTTGATGATGTTCATGCCGATGGTAACAATTGCCATGAGCAGATGAGTCCACGGATAGAACTACTAGGATTATATCCACCTGATACTACTCTTGGCGATTGTGAGGAAAGTGAGAGTTATCTTGAGATAGATGATTCAAATGAGAGTATGGAAATAGACCTTTCCAATACAATCATAAACTTTCAGAACTTTTCTATCAATACCATTTCATCCTTTGAGACTGAACCAAATGACCCAATACCCCTTGTCCACCCTGAACTTATCGCCTGGGATTCTCCAAATTATCCCAAACTTGATGTTTTGCATAATGATGATTCTATTATCGATTATCTTAGAATCAGAGATCATCTACCATCAGGAGATCATAAATTAGGATTCCCCATAGAACTCAATGACATGGCTTATTTTGGAGAGGGTGCCAATCCTTTTAGTCATAAATTAGGATTCCCCATAGAACTCAATGACATGGCTTATTCTGGAGAGGGTGCCAATCCTTTCAGTCATAAAAATATGAAAATAATAAATAGATCTAATGGTGAAAACCACTCAGTGGCAGTGTTAGATCCTAAAAAAGGAAAAATAAAAGATGTATCTGAGGGTGAAAACCTCTCTGAGGCACCTGAATATGGAAGGATTGACACTCTCCCCAACTATATGTACCGAGAGTAGTCTACTATACTTATTGAACTAACATTTCCTCTTAACATTGGCACAGAGGAGTCACCATGCATTCTGAAGATAGTTGCATCCTTAACAGAGATAGAAAAAGATGCCTTTTCACAGTTTTTCAAAAAGAGATAGATCAATTTCACTTGGTCTTATGCTGATATGCCTGGGTTAGATCCTCATCTTATTATGCATCATTTGTCCATTACACCTGGAGTCAAGCCTGTAAAGCAGAAACTCTGGAAAATGCATCCTCATATCACACTCATGGTCAAGGCAAAATTAAAAAAGTTGTTGGATGTGGGTTTCATTCAAGATATTGATTATGTTGATTGGATCTCCAACATTGTACCACTATCCAAGCCAGATAAGTCCATCAGGATTTGCATAGATTTTTTGGATCTTAACAAAGCTTGTCCTAAAGATGATTTTCCTTTGCCCAATATTGATATTATAGTTAATTTAATAGTCGGGCATGAGATGTTATCCTTAATGGATGGGTTTTATAGTTATAACTAGATTAAGATTGCACTAGACGATCAAGAAAAGACTGCTTTTACATGTCCTTGGGGCACATATTGTTGGAATGTGATGCCTTTTGGGCTTAAAAATGCTGATGCTACCTATCAAAGAGCTATGACCACAATCTTTCATGACATGATGCATACCATAATGGAAGATTATGTTGATGATATCTTAGCCAAATCTAAGAACAGAGAAGTTCATCTAAGAGTGTTGGATAGGATATTCACCCGAATGGAAAAGTATCAAATAAGATTAAATCCCAAGAAGTGTGCATTCGGGGTTACATCGGGAAAACTATTAGGATCTATTGTTTCAGCTAAGGGAATAGAGGTGGATCTAGAAAAGGTCAAGGAAATCATGGAAATGGCTTCCCCTATGAATATCAGTCAATTGAGATCTCTACAAGGGTGTCTTCAGTCAATCAGAAGATTTGTCTCTCAATTAGCAGATGGAAGTCATCCTTTTCAGCATCTGTTACATAAAAACATCTTATTCAAATGGGATGATAAGTGTGAAGTAGCTTTTACTAAGATCAAGCAATACTTAGCCACTCCTCCCACTCTTATGTCACCAATTCTAGGAAAGCCACTCTTTCTTTATATTTCAGCTATAGAAGTTTCACTCAGAGCCCTGTTGGCCCAACAAGATCAAGAGGGAAAAGAGAAGGCTATATATTATATCAGTCGCACCCTTGTTGGATATGAACTCAATTATTCACCAATTGAACGTGCATGTCTAGCAGTGGTCTTTGCTTCACAAAAGTGGTGGCATTACATGTTGTCTCATTCTATCAAGCTTGTTGCAAAGATTGTTCCTTTGAAGTATCTTTTGAGCAAGACTGCACTAACATGAAGGTTGGCTAAGTGGGTCATGTTGCTTAGTGAATTTGATATTGAATATGTGGAAAGGAAGGCTATTAAAGGGTAAGTAATTGTTGATCAATTGGCTGAGGCACCATTAACAAATGATTATCCTATACAAATGGAGTTTCCAGATGCATACATCCTAACATTATCTACACAAACCTAGAGACTATATTTTGATGGATCCTATACTCAGCATGGTTCAGGAGCTGGAGTCTTATTTGTTACACCACAAGGATATACCATACCAAGTCCTACAAATTGCTTTTTCCTTGCACAAAAAATGTAGCTGAGTATGAAGCACTGATGATCGGGTTGAAAATGGCTCTACAATGGAATGTGACTGAATTGAATGTCTACGGAGACTCCCAGCTAATAATCAATCAGGTTAATGATGAATATCAGACTAAGGATGACAAGTTGTTACCATATAAACACATGGTAGATGAATTTAAGCAATATTTTTCAATCATCACCTTTGAGAAGATTCCAAGGCAGGAAAATAAGGTTGCAGACACTATGGCAACAATTATTTCTTTATTTAATACATAGGATACAAAAGCCTATTTTGAGTTCTTAGTGGAATCCTTGATTTATCCTGTGTACGATGATTCTGATACACATATCATATGTCATATTATCAGGAAAGATTCCCCTACCTATGGAAAAATATATTCCTATCTAAAAGACAATATCCTTCCCCCCGACTTATCTAGAAATCAAAAGAGAACCTTCCTCTGCCAAACCTCCCGCTATCTCCTAATATCCGACACCCTATATCGGCGAGGTCTTGACGGTACTCTCTTACGATGTCTTGAACATGATGAAGCTCAAACTACCTTACAAGATGTACATGAGGGTATATGTGGAACACATTTGAGTGGTCCTTCCTTGGCTAAGAAACTCATGTGTATGGGTTACTATTGGCCTACTATGGAAACAGATTCTTTTCACTTTTCTCAAAAATGCAAGTGTCAAATTCATGGGAATCTTATTCATGCACCGGCACAACAACTTCATCCTGTTACAACTACATTTCCATTCAGTCAGTGGGGACTCAACCTCATGGGCGCAATTCACCCTCCATCTTCCAATGGCCATAAGTACATTATAACCGCCACTGAGTATTTTACCAAATGGATTGAAGTTGTTCCCTTGATCACTGCCACATGAAAACAAGTTGCTATGTTTATCCTTAACTATATCATTTGCCGATATGGCATCCCTATGCACCTCATTACAGATCATGGGAAATAGTTTCAAAATCAAGATATCGATGAATTATGCACCAAATTCCATATCACCCACCATTATTCCACTATTTATTACCCCTAGGGTAATGGCCAAGCTGACGCGTCTAATAAAAATATTGTCAAAATCCTTCAAAAGACTGTCAATGACGCTGGTCATGACTGGCATGTCCAGTTGAACGCTGCCCTATGGGCCTATCATACTTCCATCTATACTCCAATCGGTGCCATGCCATATTCCCTTGTTTATATATTTGAAGTTGTCCTGCCCCTTGAGGTCAAGTTACCTTCTCTTCGAGTGTCCCTGAAAGATTTGATTCCAAATGAAGAGTATATAGTTGCACGGCTAACTAAATTAGAATTGCTGGATGAGCATCGTCAACGAGCCTTTGATCACTTGAAAGTCTATCAGCAAAGGATGTCTCATCAATATAATAGTAAAGTGAAACCTAGAGACTTCCAGGTGGGTGATCTAGTCCTTTGAGAGAATCCCAAAAATCAGTAGCATCGTGAGAAGAAGGGCAAGTTTGAGCCCAATTAGTTGGGTCCTTTTGTGATTATAGCAGCCTATGGTTCTGGAGCCTATCAGTTTTCAACATCTGAGGGAGATCCCTTGGATGAGCCTCTTAATAGAATGCACCTAAAGAATTTTTATGCATGAGATCCCAGTGCAAGGGATATGTTTAGAAAATTAAAAAAAATTAAAAAATAAAAAATAAAAATAAAAATAAAAAAATCAAGAGAAAATTGCAATAAAAGCATGTGGTGAAAACCTAGAAACATGCATCATTTGTGACAAGCTAGCTCCTCCCTCTATTAGGATTCTTCTAGCATCTTGTCCCATCTGTATATAACCATAATAAAGTGGCTCTCATAGTCACTATTTTCCTTGTACATATCATAACAAAATGGCCAATCCATGATTCCTACCCATTTGTATAAATCCCCAATAAAACCCCATCATAGCTTGGTCTACTGTCTTGGTCTTCACCCTAGTCCAGTGTTTCTTTCTTCACCCATAATAAGTCAGTCCATCACCTAGCTGGGGGCATGTCCTCGACCTAGTTTTTGGGAAGTGGATCTATGACAGTCACGACTCTAAGAGGACAGAACGGAGTATTTTTGACCAGACAAGCAAATACAATCAATGGTTCTTATCTGATGCTATTCTAATCATGATCCATAACCTGTGACATATATTTTGAAATATTACTGTTTATCTATACATTTACAACAACATCATTATCCATAAAACTGATCAGCAAAACTCAACACTATCTTTTGGCAAAGAAATGTATATTCATGACAGGCATGTTAGGATGATTTGTAATAAGATTATGCATTCATATCGGGATTTCATTTGTCATCATGTTTCCTATGCTATTCTGGGATATCTTTGACATGAGATTAACAACTCCAAATATGTCATTGATTAGGATAGCTGGGATGGAACATGATATTTCCTTTGATTGTTGTTTGTGGGGTATTTTCCAATGAAGTCGAAGGAACAAATAATTGGGGGTGTCTGTGCATAAGAGCCTTCATATATTCCATAAGCATGAACAACATTATAAATCATGTTGGTATACAAATGCTATTGACGATGATGTGCCACACATACCTCGACTCCAAATATTTGTTCCTCGATGGAGGGGGGATATTCCTTGTTTGTTATGCAAATAAAACTTAGGTCATCTAGGTTCAATTATACCTAGATGCTTGTCCAGTTTGCTATATTAAAATCCATGCAAGAAGTGCTCAGGTCATCATGGTTTAATTATACCATGATGCTTGTATTTTCTTACAACATAACGAGCTCAATGATGAAAATCAAATTCCAAAATTTATGAAGTTTTAAGATGGTTAATAAAGTTGTGGAGATACTCATTTTTGCATATCATTTTGCATTGCATTTTAAAATAGATCATTGAAGTGCTCTTGTTATAAGATTTTGTAGGATATCTTGTTTAGGTCACCTTGTTCCCTTTGTCCATTCTTCTTGCTTCAAATGCATGGTTGTTTAAAATTGAGGATATTTTGGATAAACAAAAAAATAATAGCATTTATTATAGTTCATAGTACATCTTTAGTTTTAAAGTTCTTCATTTGCATATAACCATTTATCTTTGCATGTCTATCCAAAATTCATTACATTTGTCATACATGTCATTTCATCACAATTTAGGTCATTTCATTATTTACCATTATTATAATTCCATTTTATATCATTATTACATATCATTCATTCATTTACTATCATTTTGTCTTCCATTAAGTTCATTATCATTATTCATTATTCATTTATTTAGTCACAATGCATCCATATAGCATTAATCATTATGAGAATAATCATGATAATTTTGCATCCACATAGAAATGAAACATAATCATTACTAAGTCATACAGTACAATGCATAAATAAAATCATTCATCATATCCTACATATGTCAGTATCCACATATATATAAATCATCATAAGCATCATAGAAAGTAAGCATCATAGAATCATGTCATATAGAAAATCAATCATCAAGAGTCCATAAAAACAACATATCCAAATGTCCAATGATATATCATAATATAACCATGTGTCCAAAAGTGTCCATCAAGTCTACAATAAAGATACACAAATATGATACAATGCAGCCATCAAATAAGTACAAAGTGTATATCAAAAAATGGCTAAGACCCACTGCCTCCAGACTTTTTCTGTCACTGTCTGCGTGATGCAATCAACGACCCTGATCCTAATGGATCTCCTGAACCTGGTGGTGGTCTGGGTGGTCGTGATGAGGTACCAGCACTGACTGACCCCTGTCTCTGTGAAGTTGCGGTCTGAACCCCATATGAGCTCTCTCTAAAGCTCCTAATCCACTGATCTCATGGAACCACCTATCTATAGGCCTATCTCTAATAGGTGATCTCTCTTCCAGCCCTCATCATCAGTCGCAATCTGTCTGTGAGTGGACCTAATGACTTTGTAGACTCTAGCTCATCTAGAAAAGTCTCCACCACCTCTAGCCACTCTATGGTGGTATCCCACTCCTGTCTGGCCTCTGTGACCTCATCCTCCAACATGTCAACCCATCTCTGTAGTCCAGGGACACAGGTGGCCTGCAACTGTAGCATCGCTAGTCTAGCTAGTACCGCATCTACATTAATATCCTCATCCTCTGCTACTGACCTATGTAAATAGGGATCATGACCCCCAACAATATGTACATCATCAGCATCCTACACCTGTACATCCACATCCTCTGCCTGTACATCCTATGCTGCTACATCCAACATCTGTACGTCATCCTCGATGTCATGCATGGGCTAATCTGGTGCCTGCACTACCTCCTGGATCTGTACCTACACTTGTATTAGAGGATCCCTCTGTGTAGTAGGTCATGGTCATCTCTATCTATTAGGTGGAGGAAACAACCCCTGTGGACATACACCTCCACCTCTCATCCTTGGACCACCTCTACCCCTCCCTCTCTGAGGAGAATCACCACTGTCATCTCCCCCATCGTCACCATCCCCTCTACCTCCACCATGGCCTCATCCTTTTCCTCAGCCTCTATCCCCTGGATCTCTCTGTGGGGGCCTCTCAGCAGGATCTATCAATCTAGGGAATGGATGATCCCTCATATACCTCTCGTACTCTGCTGTCATCCCTGGTTCTATGACCCCCTGTCTCATCGACCATGCCTAAAATGGCATGTCCAAAAACTCCTGCCTAGCTGTCTCAAAAGGTATCATCGGTCCCCAGTATCGCCTCTCCTAAAAGGTATGCACAAACTTTGTCATCCCATGGGGCATCCCCTGAATGCGGCCAAACTAACAAAGTACCCTGCTGACCATCTATCTCTCTATAATGTAGGGTGTCCTCCCTATCAGCCATCATGTCTTAAAATAATATCTGAGCTTCCGCTTGTCATCCCATACCTTGCACCCTAGGTAGGGTCTCTAGATCACCGAATCCATCGTGTCATAAGTGTATCTCTAGAACTCTAACTATCCCAGCTTACGTTGAGACTAAATAGATGCATAAAGAAATATAAAAGGCTATCTAGCACCTCAAAACCTGAGTGTTGTAGGCCGTGTGATGGCCATATGCTCCTATGCCCACACATGGAGTAGTGTAACCCCTGCTGATAACGATTCACTACCATGGTACACCATCTAATGAAGATCATGATATAAATGTGCTAATAGGCACACTCCCCAAGCAAAATGGGTCCCCTCATCCATCATCCTCTGTAAATTCCTACCCCATCTGAAGGAAAATCCATGTGATCTCTGATCTGGGAAAATGTATCCTCCAATCATGCCAGCTAACATGACAGGTAGTGGCTCATATAGCACCACCATGTCCTCCCAACTGACCTCTGCATCATCTATATTGTCATCCCCAAAAACCTCTCTACACTACGCCAACACCCCATGCCGATCATAATGTACTAACTCGCCTGTGATGGGTAGTCAAAGGATGCGATATACATCCTCCAATGTCACGGTCATCTCGCCGGTAGGAAGATGGAAGGTACTCATCTTCGAGTTCCATCTCTCAGCTAAGGCCATCAACATACCTAGATTCGCCCAAATCTTGGGCATATAAATCACATGATATAATCCTGTCGCACCAATCAAGACTCTATCAGTCTCTGACAATGCTGCCCTCAAACTCTGAGTCACCGGATATCTCTCTCGTGACATCAGCACATCGGTAATGTCCTCCTATCAATATCAAATCAAATCAAACTATCAGCTATCAATCAAACTAATCTATCTATCTATCCTATCTGTATATCAATCCAACACATGTTTATCACATGTATCAGATGATAATTCTATCAATTATCTATCAATCAAGATGGTTTATTAGCGACCATGCTACAATGTTGCCTATCTTGACATCAACATCAATCACTATCCAACAAGAATTAGATATTATCAGCCTATTGCTATGAAAGTTTGACCTAATTTGACTTTCCTATCTGTTTGAAACCTAACTTGTTATAAATGTGCAACATTGTCTAATGTTTGTGTAGCTTTTCACAAAAGCGCAGCACAGAGGACTGTTTGTGCAGCTTACATTAACAAATGCACAAAAGTCACATTTGTGCAGATTTTCTATACAAATGCGAAGAATCAGAGACCTTCTCTAATGAATGTGTAGAACCCCCAAACAAATGCGCAGTATATTGCATTTATCAATTAATGCTACACAATGATGCGCCACAACTACGCATCCAAATTCTGGGACGAACACTAAAATTTTCCTACCCTAACTATGATTCAATCTAGCCTAAAAACATGCTACAAATCTATCTAGAAAGCATAATTGAATCAAATTAACAGAGAAGGATTGACCACTCACTAGCTCTGCAGAATCTGGCGGCCTCTGGAAGCGTCTGACTCGCTCGAAACGGTGATTGGACAGTGGGAATGACATCTTCTCAACTCTGCTCTTCTCTCTCCAAACCTCCAATCTCCAAATGCCAAGTATACACAATGAGCTTATTGTAGACCCTTTTGACCCTTTATATAGCCTACGGACCCATTTTTCTTACCCTATGGACCCTACCTATTGCTATCATTATGTCTCACCTCATTTTCACTCCATTTTCTTCTGATTATTTTCGTGAGATTGATTGAACTCTAAATATATATATATATATATATATATAAGAAAAAGAAAATTTTAATCAATCTCTCGAGGGGGCATGCAAAGGTCATTCTCGACAAACATAGTCTGGGGCAAAAAGCTTGATTTTTCTTTGAAACAATGTGACAAGCACACTATTTCAAAGAGGGGCAAAATGTATACACTAAAAAATGGCTTCGTTGATTAATCAATTAATTAAATATTCATTATTTAATTAATATTGACTTGATTGAATTGATTAAATATTTATTATTTAATTAATGTTTGTTTCTTCTATTTATTTAATAAATTATTATATTTATTAGGTAAATTCACTATAGTCTATTCTTCTTATCCTAGGTCTTCTAAATTAGTTCTATTAAAAGTGATTTAATTAAATACACAATCACTAAATTGACTAAGGCCCCTATTCCACCTCATAAACCTAGTCACCTTACACATCACCTTGGCTAAAATAATTAATTATTATTAATTAATAATTAATCATTATCCTCACCCACACATGTCCTATTCTTAAGGGCTATGTGGCCTTATAAGACTTGGTCTCATGACCACATGTCTTATCCTACACCAAGTCAAGAAGCAATCCCTATTCTTAAGGATCTTCTCAAGCCACCTCTAAGAGTCCAAGGTGACTCATGGGACACTTGTACCAAGAGTCCTCATGAGGAATGAGTCCTTCCTCTTTCCCCTCCATGGTCTTTGTGAGACACTTGACATGTGCGTTTCCCTTCCATCTTCTTCTCCCTTATGTCAATGTATGAGGAACATCCTCCCTATTCTTTCTCTCACATTCCAACCATATCCCCCTTTCTCTCAACCCCTTCAACCAAGTCAATAGAAACCCTAGGATCTTCCACCTTTCATTCTCCACCCTAGGATCATGCCACCTAGGCTTAGGTCCTCCAAAATCCTATGAAAGGAGCATCATTCTCCCTTTGTGAGCTAATAGGTAATCAACCATTCAAGTAATCAAGCATTCAAGAATGCAAGCATTCAAGTATTCAAGCATCCAAGCATTCAAGAAATCAAGCATTTTCACAAGCATCCATTTCAAGCAATCAAGCATTTTCACAAGCATTCCATCATCCATTTGTATAATCAAGGATTTAGACCATTTTGCATTCATTCATACAATCTCCACACTTTGGTAGCATCTTGGACAAAAGAGATTCATTTGGAATTCTGAGAGCTCAACATACATTCAAGAAACCAAAGCGAGGAGGGCAATGAAGACAATCTGCATTGGGTAGGTGAAGGTAACTTTATTGTTTTGCTTCATTTAAACTTGTAATCTTCATTGTGTTTGCATTTAAATTGATTTATTAATTAGATTAGTTAATATCTCATTTAGAGTAGTTGGACATCTATTTTGCATACAGTTTCCAACATAGATCTTTACCTTCTGGGCATAGGAAAATCAGAGACTTCAAAATTTTCAGGATAAAATTCAAAAACAAAGAATACAACCAACAAGAGGAATGACGATCAACACGAGCTTAAAACATTAATTGCTATTTTTAATCTGATTGCACATTCATCTATAGCCTATAGATCACAAGTGAAAGTGATGAATCACAAGTTAAAATCATTGCAAGGCGAACAAGACATGAGGATCACTGCATTACTAGAATTGTATACCTATTTGATTCCCACACTTGATGTGATGCAATATAATGTTAAAGAAGAAGAGGTAACACTTGGGTTACCTGATATGAGTACTCTTGAAGCCATGGAAGAGTTAGCTTCTAATATACATGAAAAGATTTAATCCATCATACACTTGCATAAATCATGTGAGAATTCATTGGTTACAACAAAAGCTAGTTTTAGAGAATTTTTTGAAAATATGTGATAGGTAAGTCCTCATTTTTGTTTGAAGATCATTTTTTTTCCTTTTTCATTTTTGTCAAAGGGGGAGTCATCGATATGATGCAAATATAGTCATTTGAGTGATTGATGTACATTGTAGAATAAGTAATGTGTATGTTTTGATGATCGATGAAACATGTTTTACCATCAATGCCAAAGAGGGGGATTGTTGGCATTATGATGTATTTTGGTAGTAAAATGACGAGTTTAAGTTTTTCATTGATGGAAGCCTATTAACTATATTAGCTTTGGTGAATTGGTTGATGTTTATGATCAATTGGATGAATATGTGAAGCATATATTCTAAGTATCCTAATCAATGAACATGAAGACAGTAAATGAAGCATATTTTGAGTTGCACTTGAGATGGTGAGCACATTGGGAAGTGAAATAATTGCTCATGTATCCCTATGGTCAAAATAGTTTAGAAGTATGACCGTGATAGTTAACTCAACAATGTGTGAAAGTAAGTATTTTTGGTATTTTTCCTATATGAACCGATTGAGCTATCGATTGGTTCGTAATGATCAGATGGTCAAGGCGGTTAATTAATTGTCAATATTTTAAAAAAAAAATTTGTATTAAGTTTTGGGCCAACATGTTAGGTTTATTTTACACGGATTTTCATGAGGTTGGTCAATGGGTAGTGCTGACTTGTAGATTGTTTTTAATGTTTTAACCGACTTAAAAAAAACTATATAAAGGACTTCTAAATCAGTGATTTAGGGTTGTTGATCATGTTTTTGGTGGTTGTAGTGAGAGATAGAAACTCAGTGTTGTGTCAAGAGATCAAAGATTGAATTGGATCTTGTAGGAAAGAGGTGCCATTAAAGATTAGTGATTTGAGTTCATTTCTCAAGGATAACTCAAAAGGTTAGGAAGCTTAAATCCCTTAACATGGTGGAATCTAAAAATTATTTTATGTAAATCCTCTAACAAGGTGACTTCTAAGGAGTTGTAAATCCTCTAGCAAGGTAGATCTTAACATGTCTATTTGTACTTCTAACAAGGTATTAGTCATTCTGATGTAGGAGCACCTAAGTACAAGCATATTCTAGGAGTTCAAGGATCACAAAAAGATCCATTTGAGTCATATTTGAATTTTTAATGTCTTTTTAACTCATAAGGAATAAAGATGTAAAGGATATACCAGCCATTTGAAAAGTTGTCATAGTTGCCCATTTAGGGCCTAGATTGGTCATATAGGTCAAATAATGTAGAAACATCCATGGAAGGGTGGAAATGATGTAAAATGTCAGTAATAGTTTTTGTTGACATGTTTATAAGGTTTTTACAAAGTTTTAAGATCATATGGTGTAGTTGGTTGCTAAAATTCCTTGGGTAAGAGGCAAGGAAGGGACTCCCGAGTGAGGCACAAAGAAGCAAAATTCAAGGGTGAACTTGAGATGTTGGTGAAGCACATTGTAGAGAATCCATATGAAATCCATTAATGGGAGTCTTAGTTGAGACATGGTACATTAGAGGCATCATAGAGAAGATAAAGACAAGAGGCACAACTAGACTCTTTGATTCTAAATCCTTTCCTACAACCCACATTTCCAAGGGACTTGGAAATTTTTGAAGCCCAGGAGTATGGTGTAGGATCACCTAAGCACAAGAACATTTCTGGAAGTCAAGGATCATAAAAAGATCCATTTGAGTAATATTTTAGTTTTTTTCTTTTTCTTTTTAAGTCATAAGGAACAAAGATGTAATGGCTACACAAGCCATTTGAAAAGTTGTCATAGTTGCCCATTCAGGGCCTAGATTGGTCAAATAGGTCAAATGATGTAAAATAATCCATCAAAGGGTCTATTTGTACTTCTAACAAGGTACTAGTCATTCTAGTGTATGAGCACCTAAGTACAAGCACATTCCAGGAGTTAAAGGATCACAAAAAGATCCATTTGAGTCATATTTGAATTTTTAATGTCTTTTTAACTCATAAGGAACAAAGATGTAAAGGATATACAAGTCATTTGAAAAGTTGTCATAGTTGCCCATTTAGGGCCTAAATTGGTCATATAGGTCAAATGATGTAGAAACATCCATGGAAGGGTGGAAATGATGTAAAATGTATTTACTAGTTTTGGTTGACATGTTTATAAGGTTTTTACAAAGTTTCAAGGTCATATGGTCTAGTTGGTTGCTAAAATTCCTTGGGTAAGAGGCAAGGAAGGGACTCCTGAGTGAGGCACAAGGAAGCAAAATTTGAGGCTGAACTTGAGATGTTGGTGAAGCACCTTGAAGAGAAGCCATATGAAATCCATTGATGGGAGTCTCAGTTGAGACATGGTACATTAGAGGCATCATAGAGAAGATAAAGACAAGAGGCACAACTAGACTCTTTGATTCTAAATCTTTTCCTACAACCCACATTTTCAAGGGACTTGGAATTTTTTGAAGCCCGGGAGTATGGTGTAGGAGCACCTAAGCACAAGAACATTTTAGGAGATCAAGGATCATAAAAAGATACATTTAAGTAATATTTTAGATTTTTTTTCTTCTTAAGTCATAAGGAACAAAGATGTAAAGGCTACACAAGACATTTGAAAAGTTGTCATAGTTTCCCATTCAGGGCCTAGATTGGTCAAATAGGTCAAATGATGTAAAACAATCCATGGAAGGGTCTATTTGTACTTCTAACAAGGTACTAGTCATTCTGGTGTAGGAGCACCTAAGTATAAGCACATTCCAAGAGTTCAAGGATCACAAAAAGATCCATTTGAGTCATATTTCAATTTTTAATGTCTTTTTAACTTATCAAGAACAAAGAGGTAAAGGATATACAAGCCATTTGAAAAGTTGTCATAGTTGCCCATTTAGGGCCTAGATTGGTCATATAGGTCAAATGATGTAGAAATATCCATGGAAGGGTGGAAATGATCTAAAATTTCATTAATAGTTTTGTTTGACATGTTTATAAGGTTTTTACAAAGTTTCAAGGTCATATGGTCTAGTTTGTTGCTAAAATTCCTTGGGTGAGAGGCAAGGAAGGGAATCTTGACTGAGGCACAAGGAAGAAACATTCGAGGGTGAAATTGAGATGTTGGTGAAGCACCTTGAAGAGAAGCCATATGAAATCCATTGATGGGAGTCTCAGTTGAGACATGGTACATTAGAGGGATCATATAGAAGATAAAGACAAGAGGCACAGCTAGACTCTTTGAGTCTAAATCTTTTCCTACAACCCACATTTCTAAGGGACTTGGAAATTTTTGAAGCCTGAGAGTATGGTGCAGGAGCACCTAAGAACAAGAACATTTTAGGAAGTCAAGGATAATAAAAATATCCATTTGAGTAATATTTTATTTTTTTTGTCTTTTTAAGTCATAAGGAACAAAGATGTAAAGGCTACACAAGCCATTTGAAAAGTTGTCATAGTTGCCCGTTCAGGGCCTATATTGGTCAAATAGGTCAAATGATGTAAAAAAATCCATGGAAGGGTGGAAATGATGTAAACGGTCATTAATAGGTTTTTTTGACATGTTTCTAAGGTTATTACAAAGTTTCAATGTCATAAGATGAAAGTTGCAAAAGTTGTCAAGCAAGAAAAGTTGTAAAAATGCAAGAAAGTGTGGAAAAGTAGTTTTGATCAGTTGTAAGGGTAGTTTGGGAGGCTTGAAATATAAAAATTAATTAAATATTATTTTATGTACTAACCAAAAAACATTGGATAGTAAGGAGAAAGAGTAAAACCTATTTTGTGTAAGATTGTGCATTCAACATTGTCATTTTGATTGATTTTTAACTATTTTTGTGTTGTTTCCAGGCCTTGTACGAACCTCTATGGCCTGGAAAAAAAGTTTTTGTTTGGTTTGATTTCATCAAGGAATGAGAAAGTTATGAGGATTTTCGTAAAATCAGTTATGAAGTCCTCTGAATGAAGTTGTCTGTATGGGTTTGATTTTATCTTGAGTTTTCACTGATGGAAAAATATATATCTTATGTTTGTGGAAACTATGTTCACAAATATTTTATATTTATTTGGTCTTATTTGAAATGGTTTGGTATAATGAAAGAAATTTGATGCCCTAGATGACTATTTCTCTCATTTTTCTGCTATTTTGGGATAGTACAACAAATGGGTCTCTGTACGGGTGTCGTATCTCTCACTTGCACCGTTGGATTTGGCTAAATGTTGGATATTTTTTAAGAAGTATAGGTTTTTGCATCCCCACTAATGATATTTCCAAAATAATTTCTGATGAAAATATTATGAGTAATAGAGCGTAGTGCTATCAAAACTATCATAACGAGGACAGTCATAAAGAATGGAAACTCTTGTTTTTTTTGTTTGAATTTTGGACTCATGAATCATCTAGGAATTTTGTAAATGATCTTAATTCTTTTTTCAAGTAATGAGGTTGTTATTATTTTTTTTTATGTTTCTTGGAAGCATTGAATGGTGAGATTTTATGGATGTTTATAAGGTTTGGATCCTAATGATGGATTAGTGACTATGAAGGTGACTTGATAGGGGTGACTTAATATGTGGTGTTGGAATATGTTGATAGTTATGTTATTTTTCTTCTAACTTGTTGAAGATATTGTGTTAAAGATTGAAACCCCATGGTTTATTTGGGGCTTTGGTTGGTTCTTCATGATGCTCTGCATCAGATTGGTATCAAAGCTCAACAAAAGATCTGGGATGAGAAAATGATTTGGTTATTGGATTTTTGTTAATGAAGTTGTGGTTGCAGGTGCACATCAACTTGCTAAAAATGCAAAGATATGGAGGTTTGTCAAAGGGCCATAGGAGATGGTCTAGGGATAGGGAAGATGTGTTAGAATAACTAAGGAGGGGGAGGGTGAATCAGTGGCCTCAAAAATATTCCAATAAATCAACCCAAAAACTTAGTACCAAAATATTAAGCCTCTAGTTATCTTCAGCCGTACAAGATGAATGCCTTCAAACAATCTTAACAAATAACTACTGCTCAGAGTTCACTGTTAAACCTTATTCTTACTGTTTACTGATTAGCAGTCTTTCATTTACCAAAAAATAGTAAATTGTTTAGTGTATACCGATCAATCCAGAATTAGTTGCATATAATAAAAACACTAAAGTAATAAATCATAAACACATTAAAACATGGATTTTTAACATGGAAACCATGTTAATGGAATAACCACTTGGGACTAGTAACACAAAATTTTCACTCTTCTGAAGTGAGCTTAGTGAAGAACCAAACTTGTTAAAGGTTACAAAAACACCGTTAGGTGTGACCTTGTTAGAGGATTTAAATAGAATAGTTTGTCACTTGATATCAGGCATCTCTATGCTACCTTCTATGACCAAACCCTAGTTTGTCAAATGGTATCTGGCATCTCATGATATATTCATGATCAAACTTTTTGATACTCCTTGGGATGTATCTCAATATAGAAAGGATTGTTAAGTCCTGCTCGGTTAAGAGACTTTTTGAATCAATGGTTAAACTGAAATAGTAAATGATGTGTTTACATATACAACTCTAGACATTGTAGATTTTTAGATCTATTGTAAGATCATAATACCTTTATGACCAATGTATCTTTTCAATACCTTTCCTCCACTTCTTTCTTCTCGATGATGTTGTGCTTTGTTGCTTAGTGTCCACAAAAATCTTTAGCTCTTTCCTCAGCTTGATTGATTAGGACTGTATGAAGTTGTTCTTCATGAATTTCTCTTCAGCATCTTCTTTCTCTATTCACTCCCCTAATTTATAATGAATTAGATTGTCTCTTTATAGACATGATATCACCAATTATATTTCTTGAATTTCTTATTCTTGGCATGATCCGCAATCTTGGCCAATATTTATTTAAAGCTTTACTTTAGTTTTATCCTGTAGATTTATTCTTGTCAACTGGATAAAATAGCTTTAACTATTTTACTTATCTCTAGCTTTAACTTGTTGATGAAAATAGTGTTAACAACCAGTTAACTCTATCTTTAGCTCTTTCCAGCTAAGTATTTTGTCGCTTCTGAATTTCAGTTCTTTTCGGTGTTTTAACTCTTTGTTAGCTTTGGTCAACACTTTAGTTCTCCTCAGGCATCTCCATCGGGGTTGTCTATCTGTCGGGCATCACTTTCGAAGTTCTACTCATGGTAATTCTTGTGATTCTTCTTGTCGGTAATGCTTATTGGGTTTCTTGCTCTGGCATCACCGTGACTTTAGTTTTGGGTTTCTCTGTCCATGAAGGTGCACTGCCCATCAGTGTTTGTAGTCGCTTAGTGAATGCTGATCTTTTATGCATTACTGAAAGCATAAACTTTATCATTCTGATTCTCTGAAGTCTTTGACACTTTGTATATAACCGATCAAATTATATCAATTTGACATCAATGAAAATACAATCCATTAATTGATTTAATGTCTTTCATTATCTTTCTACATTTTGGTGATCAACTTAACATCTTCAAATATTCAATTAGTTATGGTTCATCAATCTCTCCCTTTGGCATTGATGGAAACACACTACATTATCACACTATATTATTACTAATACAATATGAAATATATCAAGTGTATTTCATCAATCTCTCCCAGATCTTTTATTCTATAACCAATACAAATGTTCATCTCTTGGTAGGCTCATATAGCTTAGATTTGTTTCTTGCAGAGTGCCTTCTTCAATCTTCAATCCCTTTACTGGATAGATGTAATTAGCTTCTGATTCTATTTCTACTATGTGCTCTGCCTTGACTATTCCTCTCCTTGATAATCTCTTTTTATTTTTGACAACAATCTCTCCTTTAGTATGTATTCTCTCCCTCATGTTACTTCTCTTCCTTTGATGGATATTTTATATGTAGTCTCTCCCTCTGGATAATGATTAACTCTCCCTTTGAACTCTTAGGAATTTCTCCATGGATAATGAGTGGATAATGATATAATCTCTCCCTTTGACAATAATTCCAATATAGAATTTGATTATGCCAAAGTTATATCCTTTTGCCTTTTTATAATATACTCCTTGATTTTCCCTATCCATCAGCAATACAACTCTGTATTAGGCAAAATTGTATCTAGTGTTCGGTGCAGATTTGTACCTTGTTGTGTATAGATGTATCTTTGTAGTTATTTTCCTTACTTGCATCAACATAAATGATCTTCTGATTTGTGTATAGGCTGATGCAATTCCCTAGTTATCTTATTGACCAATAGACAAGAGTTGTACCCCTAGTCTCTTTCTCAGGTACTCAAATGTATCTTTCGGTAATGGCTTTGTGAATATATTAGATAATTGTTCTTATGACTGAAAAATATTCTAATATCACTTCTTTTTCTTTCACTTGTTCTCTTAAGTAATGATACTTGATAGCAATATGCTTAGTCTTAGAATTCATGACTGGATTATTGGAAATGTTAATTGCACTGGTATTATCACAATAGATAATCACTGGTTCAAGAATTTTCTTATTCATACCTTCCAGTAGTTGTTTGATCCATGCAATATTAGAATAGTTTGTAGTAGTAACCACATATTCTTCTTCTGCAGTAGATTGCGAGATGCATCCTTGCTTCTTGCTAATCCATGTGACAAGTCTGTCACACATGAAGAATGCTCCTCTAGTTGTGCTCTTTTGGTCATCTAAGTTTCCAGCCCAATCAACATTTTTATAGACTTGAAGCTCAAACTTTCCTTCTCTTTTATACCAAAAGCCATAGTACTCAATGTTCTTTAGATATCTCAGGATTCTCTTGACAATAGTCATGTGTGATTCTTTGGGATTAGTAGAGAATCTTGCAACTATTCCAACTGCATGTGCTATATCTGGTCTTGTGTGAACAACATACATTAGTTTCCCAATCATTGATCTATACAAGGTCTGATTTACCTCATTTGATATGTCTTATTTTGTCATCTTACATCTGGTTGCCATAGGTGTTCCAACTAGTTTGGAATCTTCCATCTTGAATATCTTCAACACTTCCTTGATGTATTTGGACTGATTGATATATATGTATGCATCTTGTTGAAGAATCTATAGACCAAGAAAGAATTTGATCTCCCCAAACATAGACATTTCAAACTCTTTTCTCATTTCATTATCAAAAGATTTACATAACAATTCATTTCCCCCAAATATGATATAATCAACAAATATTACAAGAATCAAAATATTACCATCAGTATCTTCTTTTAAGTATAGATTGCTATTTTCACTTGTTCTTACAAATTCAATGCTTATGAGATAGGAGTGAAGTCCTTCATACTAGGCTCTAGGTGATTTTTTCAATCCATACAAGGCTTTATGTAGTCTATGTACCATGTTTCTCTTGTCTGGATTAACAAACCCTTCTGGTTGTTCAATGTATACCTTTTCTTCCAGTATTCCATTTAGGAATGCAGATTTGACATCCATCTGGTATACCTTGAATCCTTTGAATGCAGCATAAGAAAGTAAGATTCTAACTCCTTCTAGCCTAGAAACGGGTGCAAAGGCTTCACCATAATCAATACCTTTCTTTTGTGCATACCCCTTGCATACTAATCTTGCTTTATTCCTTGTGAATTCTCCATTCTCATTCAACTTGTTTCTAAATATCCATTTGGTTCCGATGACATTCTTGTCATCTAGTCTTGGTACTAGTGTCCATGTACTGTTCTTCTCAATCTGTTCTATCTCTTCGATCATAACACTGACCCATTCTTCATTTTCAAGTGCAGTATTAACAGATTTAGGCTCAAAATCACAAAGTAAACATCTAGTGTTTAGTGACTTACTTCTTGTTCTCATTCCAATCTTCTTGTCTTCTATGATCTAATTTTATGGATGATGTCTTCTGACATACTTGGAAAGTTTCATTTCAGATCTTTGTCCATCATTCTGATCATCATCTTGACCTTCGTTCTAATCTCCATTGCTCAGAACATCATTTTGAGTATTTTCCTGATTTTCGGTAATTGTATCCTGATGCTTGGGTGCAATGTTTTATTGCTTGGGAGTGATACATTGTTGCTCAGGTAGAGTGTCAGGTTCTTCAGTGTAAATAAAAATGTTGCAATCTTCTAGTTATTTTCTAATTTCTTTATCATTCTTCTCAGCAAATTCATCTATTCTTACATTTGCACTTTCAATGATCTTGTTAGAGGACTTGTTAAGACATTTATAAGCCTTTCTTTTGGTGGAATACCCTAAAAAGATACCTTCTTCACTTTTGGAGTCAAGCTTTCCATTTCTATAATCTTTCAAAATATAACATTGAATTCCAAAGATTCTGAAGTAGCTTACATTGGGTGTGTAACCATACCAAAGCTCATAGGGTGTCTTCTTTGTGTCCTTGTTCAATTATACTCTATTCTATGTGTAGTCAGCAGTACTAATAGCTTCCCTCCAGAAAGTTTGATTGATTCTTTTCTCAATCATCAGTGCTCTTGCACAATAACAATTGATTTGTTTCTCCTTTTAGCAGTCTCATTTTTCTATGCTGTTCTTGGTGCAGAAACCTATATTTTAATTCCATGCTCATTATAGAAGTTAGTGAATTCATCAGAAACAAATTCCCCTCCTCTATCTAACCTTAAGCATTTCAATTCCTTACCACTTTGTTTTTCTACCATAGCCTTATACCATTTAAGCATCTTGATTGCTTCTAATTTATCTTTTAAGAACATAACTATCATCATTCTAGAATAATCATCAACAAAGAGAATGAAATATCTATCTCCATAGTAACTCTTTGTCCTCATGGGTCCACATAGATAAGTATGGACTAATTCTAGAATTGCATTAGATGTATGGGCTTTAATCTTGAAAATAGACTTTGTCATCTTAGCTTTTTGATAATTCTTGCACATGATATGCTCGGGCTTAGACATGCTCAGTAAGCCTCTTACTCTTCTTTTATTTCTTATCTTTATCATGTTGTCAAAATTCACATGGCGTAGTCTTTTATGCCACAACCATATGTCTTCGTTTCTAGCTATTAAACAAGTGGTGTTAATGTCATCAAGGTAGAAAAGATTACCTTTTGTCTGTTCACCAGTTCTGATCAATCTTCCTGATTCATTGAAGATCTTTGCCTTCTTGTTTTCAAATACTACTCTATGACCTATATTATTCAGCTGTGAAACACTCAATAGATTAAAATTCAGTCTTTTTACTGAGTAAGCATTTTTACATTTGATCAGGTTATTCAACATTATCATTCCTTTACCTTCAACTGGACAAGGTGTGTCATTACCCATTCTTACTGATCCACAATTATAGTATTCAAAAGTCTCAAATTTTTTTTTATCACCGGTCATGTGGTGAGTGAAGCCACTAATGATCTAGACATCATTCTTACTAGCCTTAGATATGTTAGGAATACTAGTCCACAAGACAACTAAGAGGGGGGGGGTGATCAGTTGTAATCTAGATTATTAAACTTTATACTTTATAAACCAAATCTGCAAATGTAAATGATAACACAATAATTGCCAACACCATAACACAATATTTTTTATCGATGAAACCCTATTAAAGGTAAAACCCCGGTTGGAATTAACACCCATAAATAATGCACTGAGAGTATAGTATCCAACTTAAAAGATATTAGCCCTGTTAGGAGCTTATTATAACATTAGAGTACATAGTCCCTGTTAGGAGATAGACCCTGTGAGGAGTCAAAGAAAATAGTAGGCTCACTACCAAGGCACACTGGCCAAAGAAGGTTAAAGCCACCCTCAATGATTTACAATCTGAATCAAGTGTATAAATAAAATACACATTCTGGTGAACTGTCTGATAGCAAATGCCTTTTCTTGGTCAGTTCCAATGAAGTATCAACTCTACTTTGTATCCAGTAGTCAAAAAGCTTTGCATCTTCCACACCTCTTTATCCTTATCTTTCTCTTTCACAATTCTCCATAAGAAATTATCATTCATATATACCCTCTTAAAATAATTCATTAGGTCGGCCAGTTAAGCTTTCCTAATACATAATTAACTAGGTCAGACAATTAAGACTTTCCATCATAAAAATAATTACATATCCCCTTGCTAAGATACACACAGTATCTATAAAAAGTATACATCATTTACAATCCATCACATATACTTTCAGATCTGTAATTTATGCTCACAATTAATTTCACATGCTAGATATCTAAAGTTGGCCAGGAAATAGGTCTTCTCTAGAATACATGCCACATCTGACATCATCAATATCCAAACAACAATTGAACTCAACCCACTACTCTACCATATGTTGGCTATCCATGAGTAAGCTTGCAAGGTCTAAAATATCATCGCCAGAAAGATATACCCAAAACATAGAGACCTGCTCTGTCCAAAATTATAGTTACAGTCCAGCAAACCAGTCTTCACTAAATAAATTGTAACATCCACAGTATGTAACATAGATCCAAGAAACCTTAGGAATAAGGTCAGCACACATCCTTTTGCATAAATCTAACTTCAATCATTCTCAATCATCTGTACAGTGTCTATACACTCCTAATTAAGTAGCCAGTCAGTCTTCTCCATAGGAATATATGTTGACATCAGTGACAAAACATGAATATTAATAGCATGATCGGTAACTAAAACTGATATCATCCAACAATCTCACCCTTTGGCATTGGTGACAACATATGGGAAAATTCATATGCATCAACCCAAAAGTACTTTCTCTTAATACAATCTTCTCAATATCCTCAACACAAATCTCCCCAATATAGTAGGGATTTCCACATATATTTCTTCCCCCTTTGGCAGCAATGGCAAAGGGTGCCATAACTCATCTGTAGTCTTCTATAGTCCTTTTCAAGTCTTCATGTCCAATCATCAAGATCACCCAAATGTACTCAATAGTATTCTCCTGTGATCACTCCCCCTAAGGAGTAGATCCATACATCAAGTCCAGAGAATGATATAGCTCTGAGATCCACTAGAGTGATGCCTATCTGCATCATTTTAGTGTTCACTAGGAGGGGCCATCACCCCAAGCATGCCTCTGAGATATTCAAAAGCATCTTTTGGAAAAAAATTAGTAAATATATCTACTATCTATTCCTTGGTTCTAATATATTCTAGTTTAATCTCTCTATCTACTACCTTCTCCCTAAAGAAATGATACTTGATGGAAATGTGTTTAGTCTTTGAATGCATTACAGGATTCTTTGACATATTCACTATGTTGGTGTTATTATAATGGATAATCATTGGTTCTTTGAAAATTATTGCAATTTCCTTCAGCATTTGTTTCATCCAAATGACTTATGTACAGTTTATTGTAGCAACAATATACTCTGACTTAGCAGTAGATTAAGCAATACAGTTCTTCTTCTTGCTTAATGAAGAAACCAGCCTTTTTCCAAGGAAAAATTCACCACCACTTGTACTCTTCCTGTCATCCACATTACCTGCCCAATCAGCATTAGCAAAAGCCTGCCATGTAAAATCATCAGATTTTTCATACCATAATCCATATTCTAATGTTCCTTTCAAAAATCTGAAAATTCTTTTTACAACAAAAAAATGTCTCTTTAGGATCTTCCTGATATCTATCCACAATTCCAAGTGCATTGGTAATATTTGGTCTAGTGTTTGTTAGATATTGTAGACCTCCAATCATTGATCTATACTTAGTCTACCAAACACTTTGAGTCTCATCATTTTTAGTTAGGTTATTCCCTATTACCATGGGTGTACCAACAGGTTTACAATCTTCCATTCAAAATCTCTTCAACATTTCCTTAAGATACTTGGTCTGAGATATAAAAATTCTATTCTTACTCTGATTAATTTGAAAATCAAGAAAAAATTTCATCTCACCAATCATTGACATTTCAAACTCATTCTCCATTTCTTTAGCAAACTTCTTACTTGTTTTATCATTCCCTCCAAAAATGATATCATCAACAAAAACTTCTATAATTAAGATTCCATCTTCATCAGTTCTTAAATACAAATTACTATCTGCATTACCTTTTCTGAAACCAAGATGAAGTAGATGTTTATCCAGTCTTGCATAACATTCCCTTGGTGCTTGTTTCAGACCATAGAGTGCCTTCTTTAGTCTGCAAACTATGTTTTCATCATTTATCAAAGGAAATCCATTAGGTTGCTCAATGTACTCTTCTTCTTCTAGATCATGATTCAAGAATGCTGACTTCACATCCATCTGATACACTTTGAAGTATTTATGTGCAACATAAGCAAGGGATAGTCTCACAACTTCCAATCTAGCAACAGATGCAAATGTTTCTTCATAATCTATTCCTTCTTGTTGTGAGTAGCCTTTACATACTAGTCTAGCCTTGTTTCTTACCACTGTGCCTTCCTCATCCATCTTGAAACTGAAAACCCACTTAGTGCCAATCACACTTTTGTTCTTAGGTCTTGGAACCAATTACCAAGTGTTTTTTTCTTTATCTATTCTATTTCTTCTTCCATGGCTTTAGTCCAAGATTCATCTTTACATGCTTCATCAGTAGTCTTTGGTTTAACTTGAGAAATCAAATAGATCTCATCTCTAACTCTAGATCTAGTAATCATGCCTTTTCTTGCATCACCAATAATTTGATCTTCAGGATGGTTTATCTTAACATACCTTGGTATCTTTAATGTCTCAGTAGCTTTGGCCTATTCTTCTTCTTCAATATCATTCTCGATCATTAAGGGTCCTTCAGGTTCAACAACAAATTCTCTTGTTTCTGTTATTTGACCACAATCATATATTCTTTCCTAAATTTGAAACTTTTCATCTATCCTCACATTGCACTTTCAATTAGTTTCCTCAGTCTCAGATTGAAACACTTATATGCTTTACTCTTAGTGGAATAACCAAGAAACATTCCTTCATCACTTCTAGCATCAAACTTGCCTATCTCATCATCTCTCTTGATATAAAATTTACAACCAAATATTCTAAAATATTTCATAGTAGGTGCATGATCAAATCATAATTCATAGGGAGTTTTATTTGTACCTTCTTTGATCTGAATTTTGTTTAATATGTGCACAGTAGTGCCAACTGCTTCTCTCCAATGAACATGTGACACATTTCCTTCCAGCAACATAGTCCTTGCAACATCTAATATGGTTCTATTTCATCACTCTACTATCCCATTTTGTTGTGGAGTTCTAGGGGCTGAAGTCTATCTATGTATTCCATTTTCTTCAAAATATGTATTAAATAGTTATGATGTAAACTCTCCTCCTTTATCTGATCTCAAACACTTCATCTTTAAACTAGATTCATTCTCAACTTTCACTTTGAATAAATTGAACTTTTCAAATGCTTCAGATTTATCTCTCAAATATGTAACCCACATCATTCTAGAAAAGTCATCAACAAAAAGTATGAAATACCTCTCACCATGGTATGTTCTTGTTCTTGTAGGACCACACAGTTTTGTATGCACTATATCTAGCTTCTTTTTTGTTGAATAAGCTTTTCTCTTGAATGTGCTTCTAGTCTGTTTCCCCATAACACATTCTCTACACATAGTGTTAGATGGCTTTACAATTCTAGGTAGATCTCTTACTTCTTTTGTCATACTTGCCTTCACAATTTTATCAAAATTAACATGACAAAATCTTCTGTGCCATAACCAACTATCATAAACCTTTGCAATAAAACAAGAAGCTTCAGTTGTGTTTAATTTAAATACATTACCTCTGGATTTAGTACTAGATGCTATCAAGTCTCCTATTTTACTCTTGATAGAACATTTTCCATTAATGAAGTTGAGTTGATAACCATTGTCCACTATCTGTCCAACACTCAACAAATTGTGCTTAAGTCCATCAACAAGTAATACATTTTTAGTGTTAGTCTTTTCATCGAAGGAAATAGATCTAATTCCAATAATAAGTTTAGGAGTATTGTCACCAAATATAACAACACCACCATCATGTCTTTTCAAACTCACAAACTTATATTTGTCTCCAGTCATATGACGTGAACAACCACTATCTATGGTCCATTCAAATTTCTTTTCAACTTGGGATACTAAGGCTTTTTCTTCATGCATAGGTTCATCATCCTTAATATCAATAAATCCAATTTCATCATAGTCACCATCCTCATCATCATATATACCCTCACTTGCATAATAACATTCTTTTTCCTTTGAGAATTTAGATTTGAAAAACTTAGGTTTGTGCTTTGGAATTCTTTTAGGACATCTAGATGCAAAATGACCGATCTTGTTACATGAAAAACATTTCAAAGGTAATTTGACCTCAAACTTACCCTTACCTCTCTTTTCTCTTCTAGAAATCAGTGCCACAACTTCATCTATCTTCCTTTCTTCTTCCTGTATTTGTTCCCATTCATCAACATAGGCTCCAAGTTCTTCTCTTAGGTCACTACTGCTTGTGTTTGCATTTCCAGGTAAGATTCTTTTGCTTTTGTGCATAGTTTCTTTGAATGTTGACTCAACCTTAGGTAAAGTGTCTCCCAATTCTATGACTTCAAATGTAGTTATCTTGCCAATCAACATCTCTTTGGTGAAGTTCGGTGTTAAAGGTATGATCTCCTCTATAGCCTGAACCTTGGTTCTATATGCAGGTGTCAAAGATCTGAGTATCTTTGCAATCACTTCTTCCTCACTGTAAGTTCCTCCAGAGTTCCTAATACCAGTAACCACTTCATTAATTCTCTATCCATATGCTCTGATGTTCTCATCTTTAGTGGTTCCATCTTTGTCTTCTATTTTTGTAACTTTGCTTGCTTTGAAAACTTTTCTCCAACATATAATGCTTCTAGTCTTGTCCAGATTTCATGTCCAGAGTCCAAGTCCTTTACTTCAGTAAATTCTCCTTCTAATAGTGCATTGATCAAGGATTCCCTTGCAACCATATTACATGAGAATAGATTATTTTGGTCTGTAGTAGCTTTCTCTAATTCATCCTCAGTCAATATCTTTTCCATCTTGTTTTTTATCATCCAGTAATCAATTCCCATACATAGCGAATGTGTTCTCATCTTGTTCTGCCAACGGTCAAAGTTTTCAGGATCAAACTTTGGACTATCCTTCCTATAGTAAGTCATCTTTAGGATCACCTCAAGCTATTAAACTTTCTCTCCAGGGACCAATAGCTCTTATACCAGTTGTTAGGAGTAACAGTCCACAAGACAACTGAGAGGGGGGGTGAATCAGTTGTAATCTAGATTATTAAAATTTATACTTTATAAACCAAATCTAAAAATGTAAATGATAACACAGTAATTTCCAACACCATAACACAATATTTTTTGTCGAGGAACCCCTATTAAAGGTAAAACCACGGTGGGAATGAACACCCACAAATAATGTACTGAGAGTATAGTATCCATGTTAAAAGATATTAGCCCTGTTAGGAGATTATTACAACATTACAGTACATATTCCATGTTATGAGATAGACCCTCTTAGGAGTCAAAGAAAATAGTAGGATCACTGCCAAGGCACACTTCCCAAAGAAGGTTAAAGCCACCCTCAAGGATTTACAATCCAAATCGAGTGTATAAATCAAATACACATTTCAGTGAACTGTCTAATAGCAATTGTCTTTGCTTGGTCAGTTCCAATGAAGTACCAAATCTGCTTTGTATCCAACAATCAACAAGCTTTGTAGCTTCCACACCTCTTTATCCTTATCCTTTGTCTTTCACATTTCTCCACAATAAATTATCATTCATATATACCCTCTTACAATAATTCATTAGGTCAGCCAGTTAAGATTTCCTAATACATAATTAACTAGGTCAGCCAATTAAGGCTTTACATCATACACATAATTACATAGCCCCTTGCTAAGATACACACAGTATCTATAACAAGTATAAATCATTTACAATCCATCACATATAATTTTAGATCTGTAATTCATGCTCACAATTAATTTCACATGCTACATGTCTGAAGTTGGCTAGGAAATAGGTCTTCTCTAGAATACACACCACAAATGATGCCATCAATATCCAAATAGAAATCAAATTCAACCCATTACTCTACCACATGTTGGTTGTCCATCAGTAACCTCAAAAGTTTTGAAATATCTTCACCAAAAAGATATACCTGAAACTTAGAGACCTACTCTGTCCAGAATCATAGTTATAGTCCAGAAAACCACTCTTCACTAAATCAACTGTAACATCCACAGTATGTAACATAGAGCCAAGAAACCTTAGGAATAAGGGAAACACACATCCTTCTACATAAATTTAACTTTGATCATTCTGACTCATTCATACAGTGTTCGTACACTCCTTCTATTTAAGTAGCCAGTCTGTCTTCTCCATAGGAATATATGTTGACATCAGTGACAAAACACGAATATCAATAGCATGATCAGTAACCAAAACTGATATCATCCAACAAGATATGAGTGAAGTTCTACATACCTTTCTTCTTCTTTTTCTGAATCATCCTTCATGGATACAAATACCATCTCAATGTCTTCATCAGATTTGGTGTCAGTGTCTCCAGTTCTATCCTTAGCCAGGTAACAAGCTTTCTTCCCTTTGTCCTTGTAGTCTCAGGTATCTCATCTATCAAATTTTTAGTTTCTTCGGTAATCTCTGTTATCACCCCAGTCAAAATTCTTTTCATATGTTCTCTTGTTACCTTTGTCATCTTTTCTTCTATTAGGACATCTTGCAGCAAAGTGTCCAACCTCTTTACAATTAAAACATACAAGTGGTAATTTAACTTTGTATCTACCTTTGCCTATATACAATCTTATATCCATTAGTGCTTCAATATCATCAAGTCCTTTATCATCACTATCACTTTCACTATCATTCCTCATAGTTTTTTTATGACTTGAATTACTCATTTTCAAAGAAAAATTTAATGCGGACTCTATAAATGGTATAACACTATTATCAAATTTATTCATCTCAAATGAAATGAGTCTACCAATCAGACTATCTAGAGTAACATTATTGTTTGCAACTTCTCTCATTTCTTGTATAGTAGATACTCTAATAGAATATACAAGCAGTAGGGTTCTGATTATTTTACTTACCACTATCTCTTCTTCAAGTACACCTCCAACTCCTCAGATATCATTGACTACCTCTTTGATTCTACAACTATATTGAGTGATATTTTCTCCTTCTTTCATCCTTAGGTCATCAAACCTCCCTCGTAGGATTTCTTCTTGGCTCTTAGTACATTAGCATCTCCTCCATGTACCAACTTCAATTTATCCCACATTTGATTTGTAGAGGTGCAGGTTTTGACATCTTCAAACTCAGCATCGGAGAGTGAGGAAGAAAGTTCTATCATCATGAAATTATGCTCATTCGTTTCTCTCAATTACTCAAGTGTGTGAGGTATTATAGGCAACACATATTCAGTATCTAGGTGTTGAGTAAAATCATTGCAAATACCTGATAGGTGGAGTCTTATTCTACTTTTCCATGATGCAAAGTTGTCTTTATTCAACTTGGGCACATCTCATTTGTTCATCTTGTGATCTTTTTCTTGAGCTATTAAACTCCCTTTCTAAGCACACAATCTTTGATACCAATTGTTAGAATAACTGAGGGGGGGGGGGGGGGGGGGNGAATCAGTGGCCTAAAAAATATTCCAATAAATTAACCAAAAAAATTAGTACCACAATATTAAGCCTCTAGTTATCTTCAATCCTACAAGATGACTGCCTTCAAACAATCTTAACAAATAACTATTGCTTGAAGTTCACTATTAAACCTTATTCTTACTGTTTCCCAAATTAGCAGTCTTTGATTTACCAAAAATAGTAAACTTCTTAGTGTATACTGATTAATCAAGAATTAATTATGTGTAATGCAAAACACTAAAGTAATGACTCGTAAACACATTGAAACATGGATTTTTAACGTGGAGACCTTGTTAAGGGATAAATCACTTGGGATCGGTAACCCAAAATTTTCACACTTCTGAAGTAATCTCAGTGAAGATCCAACCCTGTTAAAGGTTACAAACACACTATTAGGTGTGACCTTGTTAGAGGATTTAAATATAATATTTTGTCACTTGATATCAATCATCTCTATGCTACCTTCTATGACCAAATAGTAAATGATGTGTTCACATATACAACTCTAGACTTTGCAGATTTTAGATCTATTGTAAGCTCATAATACCTTTTTGATCAATGTATCTTTTCACTACCTTTGCTCCACTTATTTCTTCTTGGTGATCCTATGCTCTATTTCTTAGTGTCCGCATAAATCTTTAGCTCTTTCCTCAGCTTGATTGATCAAGATTGTATGAAATTATTCTTCATCAGTTTCTCTTCAGCATCTTCTTTCTCTATTCATTCCCCTAATTCATAATGAATTATATTGTCTCTTTATAGACATGATATCACCATTTATAAGTTCTTGAATTTATTTTTCTTAGTGTGATCTACAATCTTAGCCAATCTTTATTTAAAGATTTACTTAATTTTTATCCCATATATTTCTCCTTGACAACTAAATAAAACATATTTAAATCTTTTACTTATCTCTGGCTTTAACTTTTTGATGAAAACAATGTTAACAATCAGTTAACTCTATCTTTAACTCTTGCCAGCTAAGTATTTTCTCATTTCTGAACTTTAGTTCTTTTTGGTGTTTTAAATCTTTTTTAGCTTCGGTCAACACTTTAGTTCTCCTTGGGAATCTCCATTGGGGTTGTTTTTCCATCAGGGTTGTCTATGCGTTGGGCATCACTTGGGAAGTTCTTCTCATCGGTAATGCTTTTTATTCTTCTCATTGGTAATGCTTGTTGGGTTTCTTGATTGGGAATCATTGTGACTTTACTTTCAGGTTTCTCTGTCCATCAGGGTGCACTGCCCATCGGTGTTTGTATTCACTCAGTGAATGATTATCTTTTATTCATTACTAAGAGCATAATCTTTATCATTCTAATTCTCTAAATTCTTTGACAATTTCTATATAGTCGATCATATATTATCAAGTTGAAATCAATGACGATACAATCCATTAACTTATTTAATGTCTTGCATTATCTTTCTGCATTTTGGTGATCAACTTAACATCTTCAAACATTCAATCACTTATGGTTCATCAAGATGGTACAATTGGTTTCTAAATGACCTTGGGTGAGAGGCAAGGAAGGGACTCCTGGGTGAGGCACAAGGAAGCAGCATTGGAGGATGGACTTGATATGTTGGTGAAGCACCTTGAAGAGAATCCATATGAAATCCATTTATGGGAGTCTTAGTTGAAGAAATGGTATAGTAGAGGAATCATAGAGAAGATAAAGACAAGAGGCACAACTTGACCCTTTGAGTCCAAATTTTTTCCTACAACCTACATTTCCAAGGGACTTGGAAATTTTTGAAGGCCTAGAGTATGGTGCAGGAGAACCTAAGAACAAGAACATTGAAGGAGGTCAAGGATCATGACAAGATCCATTTGATTCATATTTGATTTTGTAATGTCTTTTTAAGTCATAAGGAATAAATATGTAAATTCTATACAAGCCATTTGAAAAGTTGTCATGGTTGCCCATTTAGGGCCTAGATTGGTCAAATAGGTAAAATGATGTAAAACATCCATGGAAGGGTGAAAATGATGTAAAAGGTCATTAATAGGTTTTGTTGAAATTTTTCTAAGTTTATTACAAAGTTTCAAGGTCATAGGATGAAAGTTTCAATAGTTGTCAACTTGACAACAAAAGTTGTCAAGCAAGAAAAGTTGCAAAATGCAAGAAAGTGTAGAAAAGTAGTTTTCATCAGTTTTAAGGGTAGTTTGGGAGGTTTTAAATCTAAAAATTCTTTAAATATTATTTTAAGCATGAACCAAACTACATTGGATAGTAAGGAGAAGGATGAAAAACCATTTTTTGTAAGCTTGTGCATTCAACATTGTCATTTTGATTGGTTTTAAATTATTTTTGTGTTGTTTCCAGGCCTTGTACGGACCTGTATGGCTTAGGAACAATGTATCATTAGAATTGATAGATATTACAATGAATCTTACATCTTATAATTTTTTTTTGGTGTGATTTCATCAAGGAATGAGAAAGTTATGAGGATTTTGGTAAAATCTATTATGAAATCCTCTAAATGAAGTTGTCTGCAAGAGTTTGTGTTTATCTTGAGTTTTCACCAATGGAAAAATCTATATCTTATGTTTTTGGAAACTAGATTCATAGATATTTGATTTTCATTTGGTCTCATTTCAAATGGTTTGGTATAATGAAATAAATTTGATACCCTAGATGTTTGTTTCTCTAATTTTTCTGCTATTTTGGGATTGTACAACTAGGTCTCTATACAGGGGTCGTATCTCTCACTTGCGCTGTTGTATTTGGATAAATTTTGGATATGCTTTAAGAATTTGATATTTTCCATCTCCACTGGAGATATTTCCAAATGAATGTATGATGAAAATTTTATGACTGATATAGTGCAGTCCTATCAAAACTGTCATAACTCGGACAGTCATAAAGAATGGAAACTCTTGTGTTTTTTTTTGGTTTTGATTTTGGACTCATAAATCATCTAGGAAGTTTATAAATGTTCTTAATGTATGTTTCAATTACTTAGGTGTTAATCACTAAGTTTTTTTGATGATTAGTGACCAACACTTAGTCATTTACATAGGCAGTTTTAGTTGGTTATCACTATGGCCGAGCTAAAACAATTCAAGGCTGAGCAACATTGCCGAGAAAGTATACAAGTTTCTGAGTTACATCATGCCAACCTAAGTAGAATATTTAAGTGTCGAGTGACAAAGATGTTAAGTGCCAAGCAGAATAGTTTTTGCATACATGTCAAGATTGATTCAAACTTTGAGGTAAAATGTCTAGGCCGACTTGTATGAGATTTGGGCTGACATATGTAAGCATTTAATATTTATCTACAGATTTATTTACGCATTTAATTGTTTTATCCTATGCATGGCATGGAGCCAATCAAAAAACTAGAATGCCTTGGAGGCATAAATATTTGATCTTGATCGTTGATCTAGATCTCGCTAATAGATTCAAAAAGACATATAAGATAGCTTCTAACCCTATTATAATAGAATGAGAGAGAAGGGTTGTGTGTTCATGTGAGATGAATAGTGAGTTATTTTGTGAAGAAGCTTAGATCAAGCAGAATGAAAGAGAAGTCAATAGCAGAGAAAAGACATCAGATTGTGAGATCATAGAAGGTATTGGAAAGAGAAGATCCATCATCAACATCTGAGTGCATAATGAAGGATCACTACTTGAAACATTCGAATAAGTGTATCAGGTGAAATGTCTTAACAGAGTGGTTTTAACAGACCTTCTTTAAATCTCTTAGCCAAGTGCTTAATTTATTGTATGTTGAAACCCTTTCACAAGGTACATTGTAATGATCTTTAGTTCCTAACCAAACAGACCTTTAACCAAGTAGATTTCATTTTGTAATCAAAACTCTTGTAGCCCTAATAGGAACACTTTATTGTTGCAGTAGTGAAGATTTTGTGGGTGTCATCCCCACCCTAGTTTTACCTATTTTGGTTTCTGGGTTACCAAAATTTTGTGTTATGGGTTATATATTTCATGTTGTGGATGCTATATGATGTTAGGTTAAATTCATATACATGTATGGATGTGGATCAATTTGTTATAAGTGATTAATTTTTAAGATCTGATTCACCCCCCCTCTTAGTATCTTTCTTTCCCAATATTATACTTCCAACAATTGGTATTAGAGCATAGTTCTCCTATAAAATATTTTAATTAGATTTTGAGTACAGATCTTGAGATGGAGGTTTACAAGTTGGGTAAAGTCATTAAGAACCAGAAGATTGAGATTCAGCTAGCATTACATCAGCTTGAGATTGCAAGATAGGAATTGAAGAAATCATTGACAACTAGGAGAGATTTGGCCAAACAAATGAATGATACTCATTATCAGGAAGATGAAACTGCAAATTTATTTCAGAATGGAGATTCTACTGAGAGCGATGCAACAATTGTAGATCTACTAGAAAAGAACAATGTACTATGTGAAGAAGTCAGGAACCTGAAAAGAGAACAAGAAATGCAGACAGTAAGACTATGTGAGGTAGTGGAACAAAAGAAGAAAGCTGAAGATGACAAAGCTATGGAAGAAGAATATAAAAGAGTGATAAATGTCAAACTTTATGAAAGGAAACATGATGTGCAAATGATGACAATCAATCAGGTTGACATGCAAAATCAACTACTACTTGCAAATCAGGAGATTAGTAGGAAAGATATGGAAATGATGAATCTAAGATCTGAGAACAATCAATTGAAAGATGATTTGAGATCTGAGAAGGAACTGAATGAAAGGTTGAATAAAACTAATGAAGCCTTGACTCATTTTGAGAATCTGATGGAAGCATCAAGAAGACCAACAGATTCTTCTTGATTAGGTCACACTGAACCAAAGACATCTACTAAGAAAGGAGAATCATCTAAGAATGGTGAAAGGAGGAATGCAAAGACAAAGAACAACAAACCTATTTTCCATCACTGTGGAAAACCAGGTCATACAACAAACATTTTCCAAAGCAAGAAAGGTAAGTCCAATCCTAAACCTAAGTTAAATGGTTACTATTTTAATTGTAAGAAGTTTGGACATAAAGCACATGAATGTTGGGCTGAAGCAAATGATGCACCTCCCAAACCAAGATCCAATGGTTATTGTTACAAGTGTTAGAAATATGTTCATAAAGCACAAGATTGTAGATCCAATGCTAAATAGCAATGGACATCTAAGACACAAATAAAAGCACCTAGGAAAGGCAACACTTACAATTGGGATTATAACACAAGGCAAAGTTGTCATTACTGTGAAGAATATGTACATGCACCTAAAGATTGCTTAAAGACACATTTCAAAGGAAAATCTAAGAGTTGGATGAATGGAAACCTAGTTTTCTTTAGTTGTTTGAAGATTGGTCACACTAAGAGAGAGTGTAGGACAAGAGTACCTGCTCCTACTATTGAGGAAATTAGAGAACAAATGAACCAGATATGGGTAAGAAAAATAGAGCCAAGAAGCAGTGAAACTACTGAAGCCAAGGTCACCCAATCCAATGGATGAGGAAATCACACCATCTCTAACTAAGAAATAGAAGTATGTAAGGAACTGCATTTAAATTTCAAATCTTACATCAGTTCCTTATATGTAAATGTGCCAAAGTCCATATTTGCATATGTTGAGATGCACTAGGACATGTTTGTGACAAATGCTGAGAAGAGATAACTGCACTATAGGTGCCGAGCTGGTTGGTTGAGTAAGTTTTGTGATGGCTAAGTATGGTAAGCCAAGTGGTATGCAAGTTGCGTTAGTTGGCCAATGACAGCTGGTTTTCACTAACCCAACGGGTAGAGCATTTATTGCTTACCTACCTTGACCTTTCAAATCTATATAAGGATGAACCATTTGTTCTTCATTTTACCTTATGATTTTCAATATTCATAGAGTGATTGAAGAAGTTGTAGAATTGATCTTAGCAAAGTTTGTATTGAAGATCTTGCTAGCATGCCATCGGCAACCCTAAGGTGAACAATGCAAAGTTTTACTTGCTGAGGTACCTTGTTCTTCATTTTTGAACCCTAACTTTAGATATTATGGCTGCAAGTTCTTTCACACCAGTCAAGGGTATGGAGGAGGAGCTGAAGCAAGTTTTGCTGGTGAGAAGTGATGCGTGTGCACCTCCTAACTTCTGATCCATTCCTAAAAACACAATTTTAGGTGATTTGAATGGATCCCTCTCATCTATTCCACCAAAGGTACTTATGATCCACGATGTTAGATATTGTTACATGGTTAAGATTGGTGAAGTAGGTGATAGTGAATTAAGGGAATCCTACAACAAGTTGTGAAAAAATGGAGTTCTGAAGGATGAATTCAAGCATTTAGCTGACAAAGGGTTAAATCATGCCCTAGATTTTCCACCAGACTTCAAAGTTGAATGGATTAAGGTTGTTCTAATCTGAGTTCATGATATGCATGTGTGGCTAGACAATGGACCAGTTACGGTCACTAAAGACATTATTCATTGAGTAACTGGATATCCTATTGTCAGTAGAAAATAGACGATGAGAGATCAAAGTAAGGAAGATATAGCAGCTAAAACAAGAGCTATCTAGAACAACAGAGGTATGACTATCTCTACAATTGAAGATTTAGAACTTGATTTCAGAGTGAGAGTGATTGCAAATAAGTTCTATCAGTTGAGTCGATTGGATAGTGTTCCCTGCATAGCTGTGGACAAAGCATGGAAGATAGTTAAAAAGAATCACACCTACGACCTTGCCGAGCTGGAGTTGACACAACTAGCCGAGAACCTATTGTCGATCAAAAAAGCTAAGAGATCATCATGTAAGTTTCATTCCTTACTAGTTTGCATATTCTTCTATATACAGAATTCATTTCCTACACTGGGAAAAATTGTTTGGAAGAAGGATAGACCTATTACTATGCAGATTAGTGAATGTATTCAACAATTAGGTAGTAATTTCAATAGTATTATGGGAAACTACTTTGTGGAATTCAAAAAGAGAATGAGGATGAGGACTAGAATTCCTAGTTCACTAGTGGAAAAGAACTATGAGGAGATATGTTTTCTAGTTGACACAGATTACACATACATTCAGGTTGTGACACCTAGGGTATCATGGCTGGAGCCATTTCCCTATGAAGATAACATTGATGAAACATCATCATCTATCACAACACTCCTAGTATAGGAGATTGATACAAAAACAAAGAGATTTGGAAATTATGATGAAGCTAAGGCAAAGATATCTATGAATCTAAAGGTAGGAACCATGGAGAGAAAGAGGAAAAATATTGTGAAGAATCTGAAGAAAATGGTTGGATTGCCGAGTGATGAGGAGCCAGAGGATGCACCTCTAGGCCTATCTACTGGACAAGGAGAAGATGTATCAGAAGAAGAATAAGAAGAAGTAAGTGAATCTGAAGAAGAGATTCCTATTAAGGCAAAAGGAAAGAAACCAACAGTAGCCAAGGTAACTAAGCCTAGCCAATAAAAACCTAAAGTTACCCCTCCCATTGCCAATCATCCAAGGATAAGGGCATCTACTGCTACATCTCTAGTAGTATAAACAAAAGTATATGCAAAGAAGGTTGGAGAGATTAGTTCTGGATCAAAGACTCAATTTGCAACAAAGGATGTGTCGAGCCTACAAGTAAAGAGACCAAGAAGGAAACTACATTTGGATCCAAAAAGTTATGAAGAAAAGGATGAAACTAATGAACCCAACAACATAACAACTGCACCATTCAAAAGACCCACTGATATTAATGAGGTATGTTTGAATTTGAGGAAGTTTTCAGGGTTATCTAGTTTTAAGTTTATCAAGTATGAGAAATTGAATGTAGAAGATAATAATAAAGTTTAGGAAGCTCTACTAGATATGATGAGCACTTTTAAGTTAACTCCTATAAAGATAGGAAACAATGTGTCGACTAAACTATATGAGTTTCTATCTAGCAAATGGGAATTTGCACTTACTACTAAGAGACAAATTAGAGAAGGTACATTAGCTAAGGTCATCCCTGAGCTAACTAAGAAACAAAGAGATAAATTTGTTGAGGAATACAAGCATAAATTCAAACCTAAACTCAGAGGATATGTTGTTTTGAAAAATGATATTGAAAGTGTAGTACAATAGAGTTCTAGGGTATGGAAGGAAATCTAAGAGGAGAAAAGTTATGAAGAAGAAGTCTCCCACTCTTAATGTCACATTAGATGAAGTGATTGTGATTCCACAATGTGATCCCAATGTTTTGTCTTATGACCAAATTGAGACTCTTCAAGAATTACTCAAGAGGAAAAAAAACCAGGAAGAAATGAAAAGAGAGTAGAAGCAAAGCAAGTGTTACATGACATCAAGGATATATTTGTAAAAGCTTTTGACATAGAAGATGAAAATCCTCAAGCTCCTATTCTTGAATAGTTATTTCATATTGTGTAGAAGGTAAATGATGACAACATTGAATCAAATGAGAAGTTATTGCAATGGTTCGAGAGGAAATTTGAGAACAAAGTACTGGAAAAAATCTCAGAAGAGATTGTGACAAAGCAGGTTGAACTTTCTTCTCTTGTAGAAATTTTGGAGGAAGTTGAAACTAATGTTTATTATTTGTATAAGAAGTTATGTGATATTGAATTCTTCACAAAGGATAATATACAAGATATAGATAAATTTCAATTAGACTTGAAGTCAACTGGGAGTTCACTGAGTATGGATGCTAGCACTAGCTCCTTATATTTTAACAGATTGACTAATGCACAAAGGAGAATAGCCGAGCTCATGGCTAAAGATGGTTAGATAAGGGCCAAATTGATTACTATTCAGACCAACCTAATACCTCATCTGGAGGTAATTTAGAAAGAACTTTCAGCTACAAAAGAATTGGTTAAGAGAAATTCAGATCTCTCTACTACAGAAAGTTTAGTGACTCTAGCTGCCGAGCTAGAAGTCAAATTAGAGGTTATGAAGTATGTTAAGGATAGTTGGGACACTGCATTTGCTTCTACCTTACAAATTCATAATTTTTTTTTGGCTAATTACAACTTAACCCCACCTACAATCAGTGACAAAAACATGGGGGAATATAAATAGGATACAATGTAAGAGGAACAGTATAGGTATAATTGTAAATATTTTTTTTAGGCATGTATACTATGTAAATTTTTGTATGTAGTATGGAGTACATTCCTAGGGGGAGTACATTGTGTACTTAGGAAATATTTTGGATGAAACAAATCGAAATGATAAGTGTGTTTTTTCCACTAATATCAAAGGGGGAGATTGTTAATCCCTAAGTTTTGTTGATGATTAGTGACCAACACTTAGTCATTTACACAGGCAGTTTTAGTTGGTTATCACTGTGGCTGAGCTAAAACAATTCAAGGATGAGAAATTTTTTTGAGCAAGTATACAGGTTTCCGAGTTACATCATGCCGAGCCAAGTAGAATATTTAAGTGCTGAGCGACAAAGATATTAAGTGCTGAGCAGAACAATTTTTGCATACATGTTAGGATTGATTCAAACTTTGAGGTAAAATGTTTAGGCTGACTTGTATGAGCTTTGGGCTAACATATGTAAGCATTTAATATTTATCTACAGAGCTATTTATGTGTTTAATTATTTTATCCTATGCATGGCATGGAGCCAATCAGAATTGGAACGCCTTGGAGGCATAACTATTAGATCTTGATCGTTGATCTAGATCTCGCTAACAGATCTGAAAAGATATAATATTGCTTCTAAACCTATTATAACAGAATGAGAGAGAAGGGTTGTGTGTTCATGTGAGATGAATATTGAGTTATTTTGTGAATAAGCTTAGATCAATTAGAATGAAGGAGCAGTGAATAGAAGAGAAAAGACATATCAGATTGTGAGATCACATAAGGTATTGGAAAGAGAAGATCTGTCATCAACATCTGAGTGCATAACAAAGGATCACTACTTGAAACATTCAAAAAAGTGTATCACGTGAAATTTATTAACAGAGTGGTTCTAACAGACCTTCTTTAAATATCTTAGTTGAGTGCTTACTTTATTGTAATTTGATATCCTTTCACAAGGTAGACTGTAATGATCTTAAGTTCCTAATCAAATAGACCTTTAACCAGGTAGATTGCATTTTGTAATCAAAACTCTTGTAGCCCTAATAAGCACACTTTATTACTGCAGTAGTGAAGATTTTGTGGGTGTCATCCCCACCCTATTTTTACCTATTTGGGTTTCTCGGTTACCAAAACTCTGTGTTATGGGTTATATATTTCATGTTGTGGATGCTATATGATGTTAGGTTAAGTTCATATATGTATGAATGTGGATCAATTTGTTTTAAGTGATTAATTTTTAAGGTCTAATTCACACCCCTCTCAGTATCTTTCTTTCCCAATATTATACTTCAAACATTAGGTTGTTTTATGTTTCTTGAAAGCATTGAATGGTGAGAGTTTTTGGATGTTTAGAAGATTTGGATGCTAATGATGGATTGGTGACTATGAAGGTGACTTGATAAGGTTGACTGAATATGTGGTGTTGGAATATGTTGATAGTTGTGTTATTTTTCTTCTAATTTGTTAAAGATATTGTGTTAAATATTGAAACCCCATGGTTTATTTGGGGCTTTGGTTGGTTCTCCATGATGCTTTGCATCACATTCTTAACTTAGTGAGCCCCTAACAGGGTATTGTAAGCTCCTAACAGGGAAACTCTTTTACCAAAGTAAAGAGATTTGTGGGTGTCATTCCCACCATGTTTTTTTCCCTCTTACAAGATTTTCCATGATAAAAAATAATGGTTTTATGGTTTATACTTTGTGGTCGATTGAATTACTTTACTTTTATTGCATAGTTACAATTTCTTATTTGGTTTTGTGGAAATTGTTTAAAGCATAATCAAATTATTTGTTGAATTACTATATCCTCTATTTACACTGATTCACCCCCTCTTAGTTCTTCTATATATTAACATTTCTATGAGAGGGATCTAATTTTAAAGCTTCATACAAGCTTCAATATTCATTAAAAACTTGAAAAACATGGATATCATAATTGACCTTACACGTACTAGCACTTGGACTGGAAACATATATATTTTGCATTCAAAGTCATCATTATGTTTGATGAAATGTCTCTAAAGGGTGTTGGAATTGAGAATAAAACCCAAAGTCTCAGTGAATGATGAGTTTAAATTGGCTAACTAGTGGACTTATGCAACTAAATTTGTTTTCCACCGGATGTGCCAAAAATTGTTGTCACAAATGTTTGCACCCATTCTTGGGGTATGACCCCAAAGAAACATTGTTAAACATTAAGACAACTTATCAATTGTGGGAATTTCAGATGTGTGGCTGAATCTCCATATAAGGTCAACTTCCTTACAATCAAGATGCACCTAAACTACTAACTTTGAGGGAAAAGGGGATAAGAAAGAAAAAAAGGGAAATTAGGTGATTCACTAGATCAACTTGTGATTTCTCCTTGCCCATGGATGCACATACCATAAAAAAACACTCAACTTATACAATTCTCAACTCTAATCTACTCTCTCAGGATTCACATGAAGGTTACGACTTAGTAGATGATGCAAGGAAGATAATTTCCATAATATAACAACTATAAGCATACTCAACATGACATATAAACTAAGAGAACACAAAAGAAATAATCAATACCTGGAAAGAGTCATGCATGAGATATTAGACATGGAGAAGAGGTAAATTCAAATATTTTAATTAATACATGGAAAAAGTAAAGTTACAGTTGGAGAACAAAGCCACTGCAAAAGAAAAGAAAGGAGAATCCCTAAAAATATGTACATAAATTGTTTTTATAGATCAAGCATAACTCTATATACAACAATGAAGTTTAAACCCCAAGTTAACTGGAGTTAGGTTGCCAGAGAAAAAGTCAAATTAAATAAGAAAAAACTGATTTTCACATGTGGGTATTGAATCCATGAAGTGACATAAGAGGCCAAATGAATGCATCTTTAGAAAAATAATGGCCCATACCTCATAGGCACTCAATTATTTTTCCTTTGTGGTGTATAAATAGGGATGAGAGCTCATTTGCAATAATAAATGGGCAAGGAAGCCTGACCAAATTGACAAAATAGCACTTATGGTGCTGCTGGAAGCATATGAGTATCTGGAATAGTTATGAAAGTCTATACCCAATCCTCTACTTGGTTTCCCCATTGTTGAGTGTCCTCCTAATGAACAATCTCATTCTTATCAATGTGAATTTTTGATTAACTGATGTTTATCTGATGGAAATGTTGAAGACCGAGTGATACCGAGTATCATGATTGTAGAAATCGTTAGATCAATTATTATTTTTTAATTGATGTCAAGAAATTGATTAATTGATTTTTAGTGTGTTACCATATATTAAGAGGAGAAGTTAAATGGGTGACAAATACAGATCAGACAATGATGTTATAGTTGTTTTCTACTATATATTTGATGTTATCAAATCAGTATATTTGATTGATGAAGTTGGGAACTACAATGAATTAAGTTATGAATGAAAGATATACTTTACTAAGCTAGACCGAGTCAGTTGGTAGAATATTATGTGAGTCAGTTATAGTTACCGAGAACCTAGAGCAAGTTAGACATCGAGTAGTGATGAAGTCAGTTACCCAGTTGCAAAGAAAGTTTTATCGAGTACAGTATACTAATATTAACTGATATTAAATGATGATTTAATGCAAAGAAATGGTGAGATGGATGAGGAAATGAATTAAATGAATTTTTTTACAAGATCTACGAGTAGGAAAATTCATTGTGAAGATCTAAGGCGAAGATCAAGTGATTAAACATAAAAGTGAAAGTTCCAAGAAAAGTTACAAGTTCCGAGGTAAAAGTGACATGGTTTACCGAGTTGAGAAATATTGAAGAAGATGATCAAAGGAATGAGTGCAAATTAAGGAAATCAATTAAGGAGAATGAGAGGTAAAAGTATGTCTATATAAGGAATGAGAATTACATAGAGTGTAAGGCTACTGGCAAATTAAAAAGAGAAGGAAAGAAGCTAAAGAACAATATTTACTGAGTAGAACAGAGAAAGAGAGATCAAAGAATCTACAGTCTGAGAAAGAGATCAATGGAGTATGTGATGCCAGTATTCAATTGAGAATAAAGGATCTGATCTCAGCATAGTGAGTTGCTAATTTTTATAGATGAAGTTTACTGTTTCTTATTAATATTTGTAACAGAGAAATCTCTTAACTGAGTGGATTTAACCATCCTATTTGTAAAACCTAGACTTAGGTGACATTCCAAAAGAGTGTTTGAAGACCTCTAACAAGGCCACTCCTAACAGGGTGAATATATTAATAGATATGAGTTAAATCCCCTAACACGGTCACATTTAGCAAATGTGTTTGTAATCTTTAATAGGATAAGTTCTTAACTGAGCACACTTCAGAAGGGTACAATTTTTATTGCGGGTTACAATTCCCATAGAGTTTTTTCCCAAATTGGGTTCCCTCATTAAATCCCATGTCAATGAGTTATATCATGTGTTAATGAGTTAATCTGATGTTTCTAAGTTGGAATGATTGATTGTTTCTTATGTTATTTGGTGAATTGGTTATTTACTATATTTAGTACTTACTTAGTGAATCAGTGAGTTTAGTTTTAAGATTTTAAGTTTGATTTGTCTGATTCACTCCCCCTCTTAGTCGGACCAACAATTGGTATCAGTGCTTTGTTACTCTGAAGTGATAAGTTTAAAGGAATTGAGTTAAGATCTAAAGATGTATAACAGGGAAGAACCAAATCTGAATAGGGATCATTACTCTACATGGAAAAGTACAATAAAATTGCATGTGTGTGTAGGAGAATATGCACTTTACTATCTTGAGAATAAATATGTAGCACCAACTACTGCACCTTTGACTATAAGTGAGCAAAGACAAAAATAAATAAACACACACAAGTTATGATTGAGACTGCGTCTACCTTACCAACTAGGAATATGATGAGCTTGATGGTTTTACTACTACAAAACAGATGTGGGATAACGATTGTTTTGACCTATGGTAGAGATCAACATGTCTAGAAGGCTAAAGTAGAAAGTTTGAGAGGAAAATTTGACTCTATGAGGATGAAGGAAGGAGATAACATAATACAATATAGTACAATACTTAAGGAGACTTTTAATTCTATCAGAGGAGCTGGTGGTATCATAATAGAGGATGATGTTACAAGAACAATGTTAAGAAACCTGCTACCAAGTTATTCTATTCATGTATCTTCTATACAAGAGCTGAGATCTATACCCTAGATGAATGTTTCATTGGATGCCACTATTGGTAAGTTAAATGCATTTAAACTTAATGATGTTGACAATAGTCTGCCTGCTATTTTTAAGGTTGAATTTGCATTTAAGTCTACTTTAAAGATTGGAAAGGCTAGAGAAGCTACTGCTAGAGATGGTTACTTGAGAAATACTAGTGAGAAATTTTATAGTTGCACTGAAGGACTTGAATATCTATTTACTGAATGTGAAGAGAATGAAAGAGAATTTGAAGCTTTGTTGGCTAGAAGGCTAAAAAGAGGCAAAGGAAAATATAGAGGTAAGTTACCCTTGAAATGTTTTAATTGTGATAAAATTGGTCACTTTGCATCTAACTGTCCAGAGAATGATAAGGAGGAAAAGAAAGATAAGGACAAGAGAGAAAATAGATTCAAGAGATACAAAGACTATAAAAACAAAGGTAAAAAACCTTGTTATATTGCTATAGAAGGACATAGTGATGATGATTGAATTGAGAGCAATGAGGAAAAAGAATTTGTTTATGTTGCTATAAAATATGATTCTAATGAAGAAGAACTTAGAGCCCTAATATCATAAGTTAGCAAGAATGAAACATGGATTATGGATAGTGGTTGTTCATATCACATGACTAGTGACACACTTAAGTTTATTTCCTTGGAAAAACATGATGGAGGTTATGTTAGATTTGGTAATGATGCTCCATATCCTTTGAAAGGAAAAGGATCTATAATTCTATTGAATAACATAAGATGTGATGGTGTTTACTGGGTTGAAAGATTAAAGTATAATCTATTGAGTGATGCACAACTAAACAATACAGGTTATCGAATGGATTTTCAATATGGAAGATTAAAAGTATTTAATGAGAAGAGAAATATAATTGCTACTGGAGAACAATCTAAAGGTAATATATTTTATCTTAATAATTCTATGAAGATTTTCCTATTTTCTAAAGTTGAAGATGTTTGGTTATGGCACAAAAAGGATTTGTCATGTTAATTTTGACAACTTAATCAAAGTGAGTAGGAAGAATAGAGTAAGAGAACTACCGAGACTTGAAAAAATAGAGAATGCTATGTGTAGAGAATGTCAGATGGGTAACATGACTAAGTCTAGTTTTTCAAGAAAGACTTATGTTACACACAAAATTTTGGATTTAGTTCATACGGATTTATGTGGACCGGTGAGAAATCAAAGTTATTATGAAGATAAATATTTAATTTTATTTGTGAATAATTATTCTAGAATGATGTTTGTAATATTTTTAAAAGAAAAATCCAATGCATTTTAAATGTTTAAGTGGTATAAGGCTAGAGTTGAAAAAGAAACTAGAAGATAGTTGAAATGTCTGAGATCTGATAGAGGAGGTGAGTTTACTTCTGATGAGTTTACATTTTTTTGTAATGAGAATGGAATCAAGAGATAGTTGTCAGCACCGAGGACACCACAACAGGATGGAATAGCTAAGAGAAGAAATATATCCATTATTGATTGTGCTAGGACACTGATGATTGAAAAAGAATTTTCACAGAACTTGTGGAGGGAAGTTATGAGTACTACTATTTATACATTGAACTGAGTATAAATGAAGAAAGGTACCAAAAAGGCACTTTATGAAATCTGGTATGATCTCAAACCTAATTTTAGTTACTTTCAAATCTTTGGGAGAAAATTCTATATTCTAAAAGATTCTAGAGAAGGAAAGTTTGATTCAGAAGGAGATGAAGGGATATTATTAGGATATTCTACAAAGAATAAAGCTTACAAATGTTTGAACAAGGTTACTAAAAAAATGGTAGAAAGTGCAAATTTGAGAATTCATGAATTTGTAGAAAGGAATGAAGAAGACAGTAAGAAGGAACCTGATGATTATGAGAAGTTTGTATATGTACAACATGATGCACCTAAGACTTTACCGAGAGCATCTACCAAGGATGCAGATGTACAATAAGTTCCACAAATGAATGCTGATGTTGATGAACCAAGACCTACCGAGACTGTTTTGGAAAAGTATGTGATAAGGCACCATTCCCTGAGCAAGATTATTGGAAATAAGGAAGCTACGCTGATGACAAGGAGAATGGCCAGAGACAATACATGTTTGATATCTTCATTTGACCCAAAGAAAGTTATGGAAGCACTGGATAATGAGGATTGGATGAGAGCTATGAAAGAAGAGTATGATCAAATTGAGAAGAAAAAGACATGGAATTTAGTATCCAGGCCTAAAGAAAAAAATGTGATTGGTACTAAATTGATTTTTAGAAACAAATCTAGATTGGAGAAGTTATCAAAAATAAATCTAGATTGGTTTGTAAAGGTTATGCACGCGAAGAAGGAATTGACTATAGAGAGACTTTTTCACCTATTGCTAGGCTGGAAGGAGTTAGAATAATTCTAGCATATGTTGTTTACAAAAGATTCATAGCTTATCAGATGGATGTTAAGTCCGCATTTCTTAATGGGATAGTTGAGGAAGAAGTATACATTGAGCAACCTGAGGGATTCATTGAGAACACAAACAAGAAAAATGTATGTAAATTACATAAAGATTTATATGGATTGAAATAAGAACCCTGAGCATGGTATGAGAGACTGCACTCTTATCTAATCAAAATAGGATTTCAAAGAACAAGTGATAACAGTAATATTTACTTGAAATGTGACAGTGATAATAAAGTTTTGATTGTGGAAATTTTTGTTGATGATAATATATTTGGAGGAAATGACACTTATGTAAAGGATTTGGTGATGCAATAAGAAAAGAGTTTGAGATGTCAATAATTGGAGAGATTAAGTTATTTCTAGGGCTACAAATACAACAAGTTAATGGGAGAATCTATATTACACAAACCAAGTATATCAAAGAGATTCTTAAAACTTTTGGTATGGATGATTGAAACCTGTTGGAACACCAATAGTTACTGGACGTAAATTATCTAAAGAAGATGAAACACAAAAGGTGGATAATACTCTTTACCAATCCATGATTGGTAAATTGCAGCATGTTGTCAATAGCAGACCTGATATAGCACATGTAATTGGAATTGTTGCAAGGTTTTCTTCTTATTCGAAGGAAGCACATATGTCTGCAGTAAAAATAATTTTGAGATACCTGAAAGACACAAAAGAGTTTGGTTTACTATACAAGAAAGGAGGTAATTTTGATCTACAAGTATACACTAATGCAGATTATGCTAGAAATGTTGATGACATAAAAAGTACTAGTGGAGGTGCATTCTTTCTAGGTGAAAGATTGGTTACATGGTTGAGAAAGAAACAAAGTTGTATTTCACAGTCTACTGCCGAGGTTGAATATGTTGTTGTTGCTATGAATTGTGCAAACATAGTATCGATTAAGAAATTACTCAAAGGTATGAAAGAAAAGATCACAGATCAGATTACTATTTTTTGTGATAATACAAGTTCTATTAACATATCAAATAAGCCAGTTATGCATTCAAAGACCAAGCACATTTCTATCAAGTATCACTACTTGAGAGGTAAAGTTCAAGAGAAGAATGTGAAGTTGGAATATGTGAATTCAAAGGAACAATTGGCTGATATCTTTACAAAGCCACTACCTAAGGATTATTTTGAGTATCTAAGAGGTAAATTAGGTGTTCTTCCACTATCCAATGTTCACTAAGGAGCATGAGGCATAGGGCATAAATTCTATATTTTATTATAATATCTATTTCTAAATTAATGTTAGTATGAAAAACTTTAGGTGATTCTTGAAGTTGTGAAAATATTTTTGTATGTAATATTTTATGAGTACATGTTAGGTATAATCCACTACTGAAATAAGTTTTCAGGATTATTGATTTTTGGCATTGTTGTCAAAGAGGGAGAATAATGAATTGATGACATTTATCTACAGAGAGATATTGAAGGAGAAGAATGAACTGCTAATATTTACTCATGAAGGAGATTCATAAATTTTGTTAAAAAAACATAAGATTTATCCAAGAGGGAGATTCAGATCAAAGAGATCAAAGTGGAAACATATATATCAACTCAGAGGGAGTACACCTATGTATTTGAGAGCTGCCATCATCAATTTCTATAACACTATTATAGTGGTTACCATCAATGCCAAAGAGGGAGATTGTTTATTAACTGATGTTTATCTGATGGAGATGATGAAGACCGAGTGATATCGAGTATAATGATTGTAGAAATGATTAGATTATTTGTTATTTTTTTGTTGATGTCAAGCAATTGATTAGTTTATTTTTATTGTGTTACCATATCTTAAGAGGAGAAGTTAAATGGTTAACAAATACAGATCAAACAATGATGTTATAGTTTTTTTCTACTATATATTTGATGTTATCAAATTGGTACATTTGTTTGATCAAGTCAGGAACCGCAAAATTAAGTTATGACTAAAGGAGATACTTTATTGAGCTAGACTGAGTCAGTAGAATTGTAATGCCCCGCCAGGAAACCCAGGAGAACTTAACCTAAAATATAACACTAAGTTTACGGAATACTTTTTTTCTTAAATGTTTACAAATAATAATGATAACAATGCGGAAGCAACACAATGAAGTACATGACATACACATAAGTACAACTCATACATAGATAACAATCCTTGAGGGTTCCTTGAGGTAGAATTACTTAAGAAAAATAATCAATGAATAATAATTATAAATAACTAACATAAAGGATACATCAACTAAATCCAATTACATACATCTCATAATAAAATATTACATATACATCTAATACCCAAGGTATACAACCTAATCAACATCCACTGCACAAATTGCATGCTATGCAATAATACATAATAAAGCAATACAATACATCCTTCAAAGGATGATAACCAATACCCACATATGGTACAAGTATACAACTCATGTAACTGAACAAGTCTCCAAAAGACTAAGAACATAAAACTGCAACAAGGATCATCCAAGCATGTAGAAGAACCATTAGATCTCAATGGTAATAAGAATCACTACCACCTGACTACATGGAACCAAAGGTCCACTCCCACTGTGCCGAGGAGATAGTAACAGACTGACTCACACAGGGTATACAACAAGAAACCAACATCAAGGTACACATGACATCATACTCAAATGCATGGGAAGATCCTAGAAGCACTCTAAACCATAATAAGGAATACTAAATAGTACTAGAGGTAATTGACACACGTAGGATAACCTAAGCTATATATAGGGAAGTGTCATCACATAAGCCTACTCTTGAGTTAATCCTAGTAGTCCCTCTTGGACGTTGGCCCCCAAGTGACTCTATGTGGCTTAGTAATCCTTTCGTGAAGACAAGGATCCCAACTCTCCCATCCTAGCATATGATAAACTCAAGGCATGGGTAGAGACTCAGTTATCTTATTAATACATTTTAAAACCCCTTAATATTTCATATTCTCACTTATTAAATAACTTGCCAATGAGATGCCCTAGTAGCCACTTAGGACCTTGGACCCATTGCAAGCCACTTCCCCTCTATACACTTAGTTAACCTACCAAGGTTCATAATCAAACACATGAAGTTATACATAATATTAAATCACATCACTCCCATACATGAGCACATAGGTTCTAAAGAAACCATACAGCTAACAGTACCCTCATAAGACCATTAAATACAACATATCTGAATTAGGTTGGGTATAAGAAATTAGGACCATGACATCATCACATAACTACAAACTGACATCACACAAGATACCATGCATAAATCAAAACCCCAAACCTCTGGCTTTACGTCCTAAAGGTCATCTATCCCAATCAAATACCCATGAATGAAGATATCAGAAATCATAAAAGAATACATAATTAATTTCATCACGCACTCAAAACACAACATGGCATAATAAATGCATATTCAAAATATACTAATCAAATACATTGTTAACGTTGGGATAAACAAATTTATAACATCCTAATTATGCAAATTCGTTCATCCATTTAAAATTACTAACAAACTATAATTAAATTTCTCAAGAAAACACACAATAAAAGTTCTTATAGATCAATTTATAAAATCTAACACATATAAATTAATCTATTTAATAATAACTAAAAACCACTTATAATTACAAGAAATTTTTTTTTAATTTTTTTTAAAATAAAAATTCTAAAAATAGAATACCACTCCATGCAAATTCTAAAAAGATATATTTTTTTAATTTTTTAATTTTTTATATATTTTTAAAAAAATTTTAAATAGAATTTCTATAAAAACAAAATTTCTAAAAATAGAATTTCTAAAGTAACATAATTTCCAAAATTAGAATTTCTAAGGAAACATAATTTTTAAAAATAAAATTTCTAAAGAAACATAATTTTTAAAAATAGAATTCTATTGCATGCAAATTGATACAAACAAGAAGACAAACATTAATATTTAATTTTTCAAATAAAAACCTTGCATGCAAATTGATGCAAACAAGAAAAGATTTCTAATTTAATATTAATTTATTTTTCAAGAAGAGTATCTTTCTTCAAAATGCAAATTGATAAAAATAAGAAGGGTTTCTAATTTAATATTAATTTATTTTTCAAGAAGAGTATCTTCCTTCAACATACAAATTGATAAAAATAAGAAGGATTTCTAATTTAATATTGATTAATTTATTTTTTATTTTTCTTCAAGAAGAGTATTCTTTCTTTTCAAGAATAAACTTATTAAGCCATATTTTGAATAATATAAACATTTTTATTTCAATAAAAATTATAAATAAAATAAGAGGGATTTTTTTTTTCTTTTCTTTTACAACATGTAAGATGATAAAAATAAGGACTTAATTTTTAATTTATTTATTTTTTCCAAGAAGAGTTTTCTTGTTTTCAAGCATTCAAATTAACTCTTTTTCTTGTTTCCTTTTAGGTTTGATCAGGGGTTTGGGAAAGGACATGGTGAGGGTATGAATTTCATTTTTCCATGGCAAGGAGCTACAAATCTTAGGGTTTCAAGCAATATTAACAACATTTATCAAATTTTCCTTGAAGAAGTCTTTTTCCCTTAAATTGAAACCCTAAGAGAAATTTTGCAACAGATTTCTTTCACACAAAAACCATAATGCCCAATTGGCCTTCAATACCCAAAAATGAAACCTTTATGCCCACAATCACATATCTGATAAGAAAACATGGAGGAAAACACAAATTGAAACTAAGATCATAACTTCTCAATTCTAAATCAATGAAATTACCAACTACTCAAACAAGGAAGATCACACAAATGGTCCTAGCTTTCAGATGCATGAAAGACGGGGATCTGAAAGCTATAATTCAAAAGATGAAGACCCTACCTCAATAACTGATGAGAAGCACAAATTCACAAATCCAAGCAAGAAGAATCCACAATTCCAAGCAAGAGAATCCACAAATCTAAGAAAGCTCTCTTAAAACCCTAATCACCTTATTTCTCCTTCTCCTTGATTGAACAACCTCCAAAAAGGCTTCCAATCCAAAGATATAGATAATCCAAGAAATTAGGTTTTCAAAAAGAGAAAACTCTAAAAGGAATATAAATTATCTAATTATTAATTAAAATAAATCTTTTATTTTCAATTTCACTTAAAGCATGCATAACTCAACTTTAGAATATAAAAGCAAAGTGTTAAATTGAAAATGTATCAGAATATTTTCTAATTAAATAAATCAATTAACCATGCAACTTAAAGTAATATTCAATAATTCACTATGATTAATTGAATTTAATATTTATTGAATCTCAATTATTTAAATTAAGACTTAATAATTAAATCAATTAATTAAATATAGACATTTAATTAATATTTAATTATTAAAGTCATATATTTCATATATCAATGTTTTAACCTCATTTTTGGTGCAATAATTAACATTAATATTACCACAAATATTCATTAAATAAATTAAGCCAAAAACATCATTAATCTATCTATAACCCATCTAAATAGATAACCAACTAAAACAAACAAACAACTGAAACAGAAACCCAAACACACAGACACAGGCTCACGAATCCATGTCACATGATGGATTCAAACACTAGGGTAGTTAATTTGATTCTTGTCCATTTCTAGGACAAAATAAGGGTTTAGGGGATGGATTTAGACCTAATATTATCTCACCTCTCTTACCATTGAGATATTTGCATAGGGCACATTCACTCCTACCAATTCAGGGAAGACATAGCTGGTACCTGCAAACATGTCATCACAAAGACAAACATACATGCATATAATATAGAAAACAATGGTTGAGACTAGTTTATCATGTAGATCTCGCCGAAGCAAGTAACTACGACTTTGTCCCATACCATATCAATCATGTCAAATAATAAGGTACAACATACAAATAATCCATAAGCATCCAGATTCAGGGTCAGTATTATCAAAAAACCATAATCAAAATGACATCCTAACATATACATAATCATCATGAAATAACCATAAATCATATGTAAACATGAGATATAATACATTAAGCAATGAATTAATAACATTATGAAATGAAATATAAGAATATCCTTAAAATCAACTGAAATAGCTAACACATACATACTATGGTCTAAAAGAGTTAAAAAACTGACACATACAAGAAAACTAAGGGGTAGGTATTACATCCTCCTCCCCTAAAACTAGGCTTACTCCTGGAAGCTGATAAATAATCTAACAAATAATCAAAAAGGATTCACACCATAGTGCTACACACCTTATTAATTAGGATCAAACAAGAAGATAGACATCCATGTTTATATCTAATAGAAATTGAACCGTTCATGCAACCTTACTTAATGCAACACTCACGCAAACATATAAGTTACGTAATACATTTCATTTCCACACACAATTACAGTGCAATCTTTGTGATGCCCTCCCTTATACATACTATTAGGGGTTTGTAATGAACATGATAAAAACAATACTTATCGTGAAACATGGTCAACAACACCAAACATTCAGAATAGCCACCTTAAAATTCAAAGGAAAACCCAAGCGGAAGAACTTCCAAATTTCAGCATTAAATCATTAAAGTATACAATTTCAACAATAAATCAAATTTGACAATGCCACAATCAAGATAAAAAAAGAGATTTGGGTAACTAATCCAACCATAAGAAGATTCAAAAGAAATTAATGTCGACCACATACAACACAACAAGATATCAATCAACCAAAATGAATAATCAATATAAAAAAATTTCACATACCAAGGTGACTAGGGGTAGCCATACTCAAGGGAGTAGTCACTTCACAACATCTAAGATATCTCACTCTAGATGTGTTAGAGGATGCACACAATCGCTCAAGGCAAATTTTTTTTTATAATTCTAACATCATTTTTATGCAACTTCATGCAATTATGAATTATTCTCTATTACTAACATTAATGTTTAATAAATTATATTCCTCAAGCTGATTTACAACACTCACACAATACAGTTCATATATCTCAAATAAAGTCAATTCAATACAACATGCAAGTCTAATCATACATGATCAATAACATCACACTCATAGGCTAATAAATAGGTTAGTCAAGAACCGCAAGTCACTCAAAGAGAAAGAAAACAAGCAAAAAGGAGTTGTTCAAATAAGGACTCCATCACCACAACATATCACATACAACATATATCAACTATCATGCTATAAAAGATGAGGCAGTCTAGTGACCCTCACCAAGTCCTCATACATATAAACCACACAATCCAAAAGAAGCAAGCCATCCGCTCACTATCAAGACACGAACAAGAGATCATGAACAATGACTCTAAAGACATGTGGAGACGTCTGCTAACACGCACTACTAACAAACTAATGGGAACACAAATTTCCCAGAGCTCCCACTGTAGAAATGTCTCCTCTGATACCAAGTGTAATGCCCCACCAGGGAACCTAGGAGAACTTAACCTAAAACATGACACTAAATTTGCAGAATAATTTTTTTCTTAAATGTTTACAAATAATAATGAAAACAATGCGGAAGAAACACAATGAAGTACATGACATACACATAAGTAAAAATCATACATAGATAACAATCCTTGAGGGTTCCTTGACGTAGAATTACTTAAGAAAAATAATCAACGGATAACAATTATAAAGAACTAACATAAAGGATACATCAACTGAATTCAATAACATACATCTCGTAATAAAAGATTACATATACATCTAATACCCAAGGTATACAACCTAATCAACATCCACTACACAAATCACATGATATGCAATAATACATAATGAAGAAATAAAATACATCCTTCAAAGGATGATAACCAATACCCACATATGGTACAAGTATACGACTCATGTAACTGAACAAGTCTCCAAAAGACTAAGAACATAAAATTGCAACAAGGATCATCCAAGCATGAAGAAGAACCGTCAGATCTCAATGGTAACAAGAATCACTACCACCTAACTACGTGGAACCAAAGGTCCACTCCCATTGTGCTGAGGAGATAGTAACAGACACACCCACATGGGGTATACAACAAGAAAGCAACATCAAGGTACACATGACATCATACTCAAATGCATAGGAAGATCCTAGAAGCACTCTAAACCACAATAAGGAATACTAAACAATACCAGATGTAACCGACACATGTAGGATAACCTAAGCTGTATATATAGAAGTGTCATCACATAAGTCTACACTTGAGTTAAACCTCGTAGTCCCTCTTAGACATTGGCCCCCAAGTGACTCTATGTGGCTCAGTAATCCTTTTGTGAAGACAAGGATACCAACTCTCCCATCCTAGCATATGATAAACTCAAGGCATGAGTAGAGACTCAGTTATCTTATTAATACGTTTTAACACCCCTTAATATTTCACATTCTCACTTATTAAGTAACTTGCCAATGAGATGCCCTAGTAGCCACTTAGGACCCTAGACCCTGTTAGTACTCTCAAAATTTGAAGAAATTTAGAGTAATTACACTTGACATTTTCTCTAAGTGCAGATTGTTGCCCTAAGAAACTCGTGGAAAAGGAATATTTTGAATGCATGCAGAAAGAGGCCTCTTGATTTTTGTGAGAAACTGCTTGGGAGACGTATTCCTCACCTTTGATTTGGCATATACAATGGGTTCCAACTCTCAAATTTCAGTTCTGACTTGTTTTGGAAGTAGCCATTCGGAGGCGCTTATCATAAATCTGCATTTTTGCCAAGTGTCATTTTACTGTATAAGGCCTAGTTTGCTTCTGAATAACTTGTGCCCTATTAAATTACATGGCCCACCACTTTGGGATTATTTAGTATACATATCAGAGAACTTATGTTCCAAGGGTCAATCCATTTTGAGTTTGTTTGATTGGATTTTGGATCTCCCAAAGTTGGTCTTCCAGAATTGTCTTGCTTCTTGGTTTTGTCCAGATTTCTGAGTAGCCCTTTCTGACACGTTACAACTTTTGACCAATTCATCTGATTGAGAAAATTCCTTTTGTACTGTGTTCCAGTGGTCACACACTCCGTATGTTCCAGTCTGTAGATCTTTATGAAATTAGATGATAAGTTTTCAAGAACCATTCTGACAGTGATTAAATCTGATTTCCTGTGTTTTTCAAATGCAGAATTGGTAAGTGACCTACTTCAAGGTCTTGAAAGTCTGTACCCGGGTGAACAGTTTGGATAATTGAGTTGTCCCTCATATTGTAAACATAGGAGTGTACCTACCTAAAAATTTATGGACTCCTACCAATCCGTCTGACCAAGTTTCCAGGCTCTTTCCATTTGCAATTTTCACAAAATGTATTCAATTCTACAAAGTGTGTTCTCCTGAAAATCCAAATGCCCTACTTTGCCAGTGAATAAATTTTGGCCGGTCGATTATTTTGACAAATTTCTTTTTGCATTGTCTTGCAAAGCTGACATACTACTTCCAGTTCAGATTTGAGCCCCCTATTAACCCATTTGTCAGCCTTTTAAAATCAATCACGGCGATTAAAAATCACTTTCTGACAGTGTGTTTGCAGGAATAGAATAAAAATGGCAATTTCAAAGGTTAATATCTTTCGACTCGGGTACAGTCATGAGATACCATTTTGGGGAATGATAGTTTATAGATCAGAGAATGTGCTTGTCAGAGGGCAAGGTCTGATCAAATCATTATGTCAGTTTTCAAAGATAGTTATGAAGGCCAGTTGCCGTAGTTGTGATCAAACTGCCTAAGTGCTAAAATGATTATAAAGTTACCACTTGGTTCTTCATGTTAAAAATTTGGAATGCGAAGGGATGGATAAGAGGCATCAGCTACAGGAGTGTTCTCAGATTATGCAAAGTGACGATCATTCCACTCCATCCGGATATCTTCTGTTCTACATTCTGTCGAAAAGTCCGCATGTCTGAATTGTAGTTTAATGTCAGTTGCATTTTCATTTGGGACCGCTTGCAACTCCAATGTTAGAGGATTTTCTTAGGTGTCTTCTATTTTCCAAATGGATGAGGGCACACTTAAAAAGCAGAAACATTAAAACATAATGGCATTTAGAATGCCATCATGCCTTCTGGAAAGGGGTAAATAAAGTTTTTAAAAGGCGATCCATTATTGTATGATGCGAGTGCTGATTATCAATCATTTTGGAAACTTTTAAAGTCATTGCATATGTTAATAAAACATCAAGGACTCCAGAGCTTGGGAATGAAAGATAATCTGTGGATTGTATTCATATGAAAATTGAAATATATACTAATAGAACAAGTGCAGAGATAATGTTCTTCAAAGGGATTGCGTGCATATTGAAATGAAAAACTACAAAATTAGACACTATGATTGCCGATGCATTACAATACCAAAGTCTGTGCAGCTTTGGGATGAGGGAAATTGTTTAAATATGAAAAATACAGGGTGATTGCACAGACATCTATACAGAATTTGCAAACAATAACTCATGTTATATTTTGAATAGAAATCATTGCCAAATATTAAACAAGGTTAATCAACGCAGTAGTAGTACAGAGGACATGGGCTGTTTGACCAATCCATAGCTTGCTGCGCAGACAAGGAGGGTGTATTATGTTTTAAAAACATTAAAATTGCAACATGGAGAGAAGACAAAGGCATGGAAGCTGTTTAAAATATACATTATCCAAAGGCCAGCGCAGGTATTGGAAGGAAGACCCCACACTATGAGAGATATGCCACACATCTAAAATGGCATTTAAAATAGAACTAACTGCCAAGAACCTGCGCCAAGAAAGGAAATGAAGACATTCAATCTTGCACAGAATTGCAAGTGGCAAACATACAGTGGGAAATCAATGCAACATGCTGAAAACAAAACCAAATATTCCTCTGCACAAGAGTCCAAGGAAACAGCAAATGGGGAACAAGAAGAATGGGGGCAGTTTAATGTATTTCTCTGCCATAATCAGTGCAGCAGCAGATTGGAGTTTTCTTTTTTAGAAACATTGAATGAGTTGAGCAGAGCACAATGAAATTAACTTTCCAAGAACATCAATTGTGATGTATTACTGCGCAGACCTTTAGGGGATTGCATTCTTTGAAGTTTTCAATACATTTAAATGTATTCACAAGGATAACTTGCGCAGATTATCTGTATTAAAGGTAAGGTTTTTTAAATGATTTTAAGCATAAAATTGTAAGTGTTACTCCACAGTAGGGGGCGTTTTGGCCTCTGAAACAAGATCATGGTCTTTATTTGTGAAGATATGATGCCAGTTATGAACAGAACTCAAGAAAATGTGCCCGGAAAGACAAACTTTTTTGATGATTCCAGGGGGAAATTAAATCAGAAGTATCATCTATTATATACCGTTGGAAAGGTATTGAAGAGAGGAATCTAATTTTACAGACCATTTGAGGGCATAGAAAATAAGATTTTGGTAGTAACAGAAGGAAGTGGTTGCAGATATTTTATGAGAGAGAAGGACAAGTGTTGGTGACAAAATTTGTTTCTCTCATTCTCCTATATCTGAGTTTTCTTCTGAATTGTAAGATGTTGAAATTTTTGCTGCTGGGCAGCTTCCAGGCTTTTGAGTCTTAATTTTTGTGTTCATGGTCTTGTAATGTACAGTTTCAGATATTTTTAATGAAAATCAAAGGAAATCCCTGTTCAGAACTTGTATGATGTCTTTGTATGTTTTTTTTTATTCTTGTATATTAACTTGTAAGGCATGTTAATATACCAGTTACAAGGTATCTGTGCATTTGAATATGATTTTCTATCAAGGAGAGCAAGTCTTGTATTCAAATTCTGAGAATTTTAAGTCTGCATATGAATATGATGTCCAGGAATTGAAATGAGAAGAATGGCTTGCAAGGCATTTCATTCGGGTTTTTGAGTTTGGAGTT